>NKCJ01000594.1:0-21568 GCA_003947015.1 Fusarium sp. AF-6 | reverse complement strand
TAAGATTTGTCTAAGAGTCAGACTTCTTTCTATATCTAAAGTTAGTGCAAGAAACATATCATTCCATGGTAGATAACTTGCGTCGAGTTCGACCTTTGCCTCTGAAAGGGATGAATTGGTGGTTGTAATGATGATGAATACCTTCACCATCCAAGATCATGGTTGCGTTGATCCATCAAGGCCTCCAAGGATCCCGCAGTCTTCCAGCTCTCGGGGTCTCAGCCTTCTTCTGCCACAGTATAATATCTATGGCCCGCAGGACATCGATCGATGACAGTCACGGCTTCGCAAAGCAATCGGTAGTGTTCTCGGGGGCGGCTTCTTGGTGTGTTCTCGGGTGGCTGTTCTGGTCGTCTCAACGCATAGTTGCGGAGGTCTCGAGCAGGCATCGAGGTTGCGGTGTTGTCTTAAAATGCAGACCCTTTGCGAGAGAAGATATACGCCAAATGAAAGAATGAATGCATGAGTATCGCTGAGATGAAAGCCATTGATAGTAATGAATTGGTGGTGGGGATGAAGAAGAAGAGGGGTTGTACAGTGCCAAAAGCTTCATCAAATACAAGGTGCACTGTGGGACACGCCTGTCCTCAACACCTAATTTGAGATATCTTCTGTGTTCTTGGATGCCCTCATGCAATCTTTTCGAGATATCATGAAGACAAAGAACCATGTGTGCCATAAAGGGATATGTAGCACTCACTTGAAAAGCATCCTGGCGTGACTCCCGTCGCGTCCACGAAAGTGACTTCTCCGGGTGCACGTCGGACGGGAATAACCTTTTCTGTTGCATGTTTTGCGGCTGAGTTTGAGTCATCTTAAGTTTATTGACTTTCTGTTTCCTCGTTTATATTTGAGCTCGATGATCTCGCTTTTCTTTCTCTTCCTTTCAGCACTCTCCCTTAAGTTTCACGGATCACGGCGACCCTCACTGGCCTTCTCTTTTATTGATCCATTACCCGACTCTGCCTTTTCACGACATTCCATACGCATCCATTGGGCAACAACATTCATCTCTCTCTACGTCAGGTTTAGCCTGCACAATGACCCCTTCTATTTTCCACCCGTTTTCAAGACTCCCGACCGAGCTTCGGCTCCAGATTTGGGAGAATGCATGCCTTCCGTCTCAACAACAGAGTTGTGGTCTGCACTACTTCACTCTTAACGATGATAAGAAACTCGTTTCCTCCGGCTGGAATCGGATTACCTCGTCAGAGCTTCAAGCCCTCGCCAGTCAAGCCAACAGATCCGCCTACCTATGGCATGGAGGGCTCTGGACTGCTTGCAAAGAGTCAAGAGCAGTCGTCATGAAGCACTCTCGGCTCAAAGAGTGGGAAGATCTCCTAGAAAGAGCCCAACGAGAAGACAAACGCGCCGAAAGTCATGAACGCGAAACTGGTAGGGCACGGACTCCTCCTCTCAGAATGCATACGATGTCTGATTGGGTTGTTGGAGACGAGGGTGCTCCCCCAGGCATGATTGTGATGCGGGAGGGCCATGAAGAGTGGTACTTCATTGTGTACCCTACCCGTGACATCTTCTGCGTCACCGCTGAGAACTGGGAATCAGTTCTACAATCACGGCCATATTGGGATGATTACCACTATCTCCCTGTCCCTGGCTATGATCTGTTCTCGTTACATGTGGAAAATATCGCCTTCGAATTTGACCCTAGTTGGAACCATGCACTTCCAGATGATATATTTGACTTGATGATGGAGAATTCTGCTCGGGGCCTCCTAGCCAGGATGGTTGAAGAGATGGTAAGCTTATATGCACTTCGCTTTAACATCTGGCTCGTCGATAAAACCGCCCGCTGGTTGGCACAGCCTGACCAGTTCGTCGGTCCGGTATTTCACGATTGCGACGATGAGTACGTGCAGATTGGATTTTATGACACTGAATATAACCCCGACAAAGAACCAGATGGGAGTCCTATCACGTACTTCATACGCAAGTTTGGGTGCTTGGGCGACTTCTACTATAGAGATATCGAAAGAGGACCGCGGAGCCCTGGCCTCGACTATGTACTCGATGGCCCGAATTTCTGGGCCGAGAGTTCTATTCGGCTTCTTGTGCGCCGGGACAACCAAGTCGTTGAGGAAGAGGAGCATTCGTGGATAGATTCCGAAGATGAAGCCTGAAACATCTGCATATTCCATGGGAGTGGACGGCGAATTCGATAGAATGGGTTTAGATAACGCAAAGCTACGGCAACCGCAGCCAATTCTGTCATGCTATTTGCCACTTTGGCTTCAACTTGGTGCAATAGTTCTATCGTCCACAATTTCTCTGTGGAAGGGTGAAGAAGTTATCAAAACACTAAACGGAGGGCGGGAGCATTGCTGATACATCTTCAAACCTCATAGCATCATATCCCAATGCTTATACAGTTGTCTCTTTGTCAGATTTTCTGCTCCCTGCAGTAGAAGACTCGCCTCGGTCATCCACATGAGGGTTATGAGTGAGGGCGTGGTAGGGGGCCATATCGAACCAAGGACCTATTGTTCGGGCTAATTAAAGATCATTCTGCCTTGCTATTGTATTCAATTGAGCAGGCCATGAAAATGATTGGCGCCGGAGATTCGTTGAACATTCTGAAAGGGTTCATTTTGTGACCAGATTGACTTTCTTTAGCAATGATTGCAACGTTGAAGAGATGGTAGAAGTGGAAGAGAAGATGACGAGGGCTGACAAAGGTTGATAGAAAAGTGTTGGGTTCAGCAGCCAAAACGTGAACTCTCGGCAGATGAAAACCTAATACCTTTGTTATTCAAGATTTGTCTTTGGTACACATAGAAAGCTAATATCCCAATAACTTTGAACCTTCCTACAAGACGCCGCCTTTTTGCCCTTCGTATGAAGAAGACAGCATGATGCTATTCGCGCCATACATGCTAATCCAAAGGGCGCGTGGGCGCCACTTTGGTGTTACATTGACCCAGTGCGAATTGTATATTGACTGGGAAGCCATTGTGGGTCAGTGAGCGACCGTGAATGTCAACTCGGGTCCAGGCAACAGTTCTCACTGTTCTTCATTATCCACGTTGCTCGACAACCTCACCATCACACCAAACCACGCATCATGGCTGATCCTATTCCTTCTGACCCCCTCGCTGGTCTTGACGACATTAACTGGGCTAGCTTACAGCATGCATATGGCAGCGCGGAAGACGTTCCAGACCTGCTGAGAGCCTTGCGTGTTCACGACGAACGAGAACTCAATAATGTTTACTTTGCCTTGTACAGTAACATCTTCCACCAGGGAACTCGGTATCAAGCCACTTCATATGCGGTTCCTTTCTTATATGCCTTGCTTGACGCAAAGGACACCCCTCGTCGCGGAGAGCTGCTCTACTTGGTCATCAGCATTGCCCTTGGTCATCCCTCTGGCTCGGTTCCATCAGGCGTCGACATTACCAAATGGCGAAGCCGTGTGGCCAAAACGCAACAGCCGAACTACGCAGAAGATGAGAAACGAAGAAAGGCCGAGTATCTCGCTGCAGCTACCGATGATAAAGATCGCCAGCGCCGCGAAGACGAGTTCCCGTTCGCACTATCATTTGAGAAGTTTGCAGAAAGACAGCAAAACGGGCTCCGAGCTTATGATGCCGTCCGGGCTGGATTAGATTCCGTCTATCAATGTTTGAAGGATGACAATCCTGATTTGAGAGCTGTGGCTGCGTTGTGTCTTGGCTTCTTCCCCGAGGATAAAGTCAAGGCTGAGGGTGAACTTTTGGCTCTTTTAGGCCACGAAGACGACGTCGCAGTTCGTGGCACGGCGTTGATATCGATTGCCGTACTTCAAGCTCCATCACCAAGAGATCTTTCGCAGACCGAGGTGGCACAATACCTGAAAGCAAGTTTCAACAACCAAGATAACGACGAGGCATGCAAGTGGTCAAGCGCCATTGGCCTCGCGATTCTTCGGATATATGAACCGGAAACTATCAACACAATACTCCAAGCAATCGCAGACGAAAACTATCTGAGCATCTTGCAGCAAGACAACTACAAAACATTCCCCTTTGCGGACCCAGACCTGCCTTCACTCGCAGCCACAGTTCTCAAAGTCAAGGGCAGCGAGTTTCCTCAAGTCCCTCGAATGGCTTTAGACCAGCTAGAGGGCTACAGCGAGCAAACAACCTGGTATCTCACAGAGCTTTTGTTGGAGTCAGCGTTCGACGGAATGCCTCTCTCGGAGACCAAGCCATTCGCAGAGTTGAAAGAGATTCAGCAGGAGACACTGCGAGCTTTGGTTAGGCTTCACGAATACACCTGGAGATGGGGCAACTTTACTCGGATATTGGAAAAGGGGGGAGTCCCTTCCACCAAGGAGACGCTAGGTGCGTACATTGATGGTAAAGACTTGGAAACCAAAGGGTGAAGGGGAAAGGATAAGAAAATGACCGCCGAAAACTTTTTCTGAAGATATCTTGAGAGTAATTGGAACCTGTGCCTATTTGACCCGTCCAGTCATCCACATTGCGCCTGATGCACGGTCTGACAGCTCGATTATCTACCGTTTTGTGTTTATGCACTTCGCGGTCTTCTTACTTAGTTATCCCATCAAGGGCCGGGCTTCAGTTATTATAGAGAACACATTACCCAGGAGACTCGTTGCCTGCTGATCAGGAAGGACGAGAAGGATTACCGGTGTATTGCCATCGATGAATAGCGTAATCTAAAATGCCCTGCATAGTAGGAACAAGCTATCAATCCGAGTCATCACTCTCGTCACTATCCTTCACCTCCTTCTTCTTCTCCTTGTGCTTCTTTCCCGACTTTCCCTTCTTCCCTGTCGACTTTTTGCTCTTCTTACTACTATGCCCTTTCTTGCCTTTGCTCTTCTTCTTCCTCTTTTCCCTATCAGATTCACCAGACTCATCCGAATCGGTACCTGTTCCTGACTCCTCATCGTCCTCCTCTGACGAACTAGATTCAGAAGAGTCTTCGTCAAACCCCTTGAACACCAACTCGGAAGGGGGTGAATACGCCAGAGCTCTCATGTACTCGCGTTTGGCCACCTTATCCTCGTCCATGCCATGTGTGGCTAGCAAGTATTCGTTGAATTGGGTGGAGGCATTCGCGACGATCTTGAAGTATTTCTTGGTGACAACTCGCGGTGCTGACTCACCGCCTTTCTTTTTCTCGTGAAACTCGGCCAGGGCGAGAACAGTCTGGAAGGCGTTGCGGATCTGGCGTCCGTTCCACCTCAGTGTCTTCCAGGTTTGCTTGGCCCAGTCCATGATTCTCGGCTCAGAGTCCTTGTACTCAAACGGGGGCAGTCCGTTCGCCATGCGGTTAACGTTGATGTCAGAAATCCTCTCGAAGTTGTGCTTGAAGATTTCCTTTGTTTGCTTCTTGGTGAGCTTTGGATAGTACAGGGTCAGATGTAGGCGGGATCGAAATGCGTCATCGATGGCTCCGACACGGTTGGTTGTGAGGAACAGAATCCCCGAGTAGTACTCTAGGATACGCAGGAAGACTGGACTGTCGTTAGTCTTCAAACCTATCTGCCAGCACTCCTAATGTTGGGTCATTTTACCTGAGACGAGCCCGTTCCTCTGCACATCCTTTTGCTGCTTGACGTTAGCCGATATCACGGTCTAAGTTCAAATGGAGTGGACTCACGTCACGTTTGGCAAGGAAGACATCTGCCTCGTCAAGTAAGAGCACACAACCCCATTTGTGTGCCAGCCTGAAGTGATTTTCCATGTTTCTCTCCACATCTTCAGGCCTATAGCCAATGTCTCCTGTTTTTCACCATGTAAATTAGTATTTGTAAGGAGCTCAAAAAAAGGAAAGGGGACGGGACTGCTTCATCATACCACAGGTAATGGGGTAGAGTGGCTTCTTCGTATGAGTAGCGACACATTCTGTGACGCGATGTCTTGTTAGCATACTCCAACTTTGGGAAAGGTTGACACTTACCAGCCGTGGAAGTCTTTCCTACTCCCGGGACACCATGCAAGAGAATGATGCATCCTCTCCCTAATCACTTCTCAGCTATTCTACTCAAGAGTCAGAGAAAGATGTCATTTACTCACCCTTGCCTCGCACCAAGTCCATACCAATCTTGGCCTCCTTGTTAGGTCCGATCTCCTGCGTGTGAGTCTCGACCATGGCCTGAACCATCTCTCGGTGCCCTGGGGGAAGGACAAGATTGTCCCATTCATTGTCTTGCTCAACCGGCCCAAGCTGCAAGAGGTTGAGTAGAACTGCCTCTGTGAGTTTATGCCTCGCTCAAGTTATGGAACGGTTGTACTCACCCCACTTCCGGTTCCTCAGAGCAAAGCCAGGAACTGCCCCTGGCAGCAGTCTGATGATGTCCTTCTCTTCCATAAGCTGCCTGATCCGGTCAAGGCCCTCGTTCCCTCGCTTCTTCTCATTGCCATACTCTTCCAGTATGAGCTTGATTTCGGATTCAATCGTGTCCCGCTGTTTTTTCTGAGATTCAATGTACAGATCCGAGGTACAATCCCGATGGTGGCACCACGAGTGAGAGCAATTAGGCTTTCCAAAGATATTGTATATTCCGCCATCGTTGGGCAGCCAGAGAAAGGCGGGGGACGTGAACTTTGGGACCTGAATTAGGCTTTCCTCCTCGTCAGTCCCGCCCTCAAAGGCCACTTTCATGTCCACCACGACCGCGCTGTTGATCTGTAACCCATTCCATCAGACATGGCGTTTGTGTAGGATCTCATAATACTTGCCTCTTCCCGATTCGGTCCAACAGTCAAACCTTCGTACTGTAAGTGAGAGATGCTTGTGACATCCAGGAATATCTCGCCACGCTTATGGAGCTGGTCGTCCACCAAGTAGCGATCGGGATACGCTAGAAGAGCGCGAATTTCCATTTCCCGCTCGTAAGGCTTGAAGACGAACGCCTCTCGGACTGTACCGTACTCAATACCGTTGAAGTCCACGTAAAAACAGTACACATGGAACTCTGTGTAATTGTTTCTGACCTTCCTTGAGATCTCACCGGAGTCTGTCAAAAGACTGGCAATGGCTTCGGCCCTGGACTTTGTGCCTGTCCCTACAATAGTGACGGATTCATCGTTGCCTCTCATCTTGGAGGTCGGAGCCATAGTTCTCGCCAAAGGCATGCCTCCACCAGTGGCCACTACCCGGTAGGCTTGAGGGGTGTACCGTTGGATTGGATTGTGGGCAGAGCCCTCCAGGTTGAAGTACTCTTCCGTTCCAGCTTCGCGAAGTGGGCAATAGATGGTATCGCCGACGTCAAACAACATCCAAAGATTCTCGAAAGCTATGTGCTGCTCCTTGCCTTCGCGTAAGCGCTCATATAGCTGGATCTGTTGGCCGAGGTACTCGTCGGCGAAAGCCAAAAGGGCACGAAAGTGAGGAAGAGCGATGGGCCGGTCAAAGGCTTCAAGTGCGTCGTCTTTGCTGCTGCTGGGTCCTGGAAAAGGTAGGACGTCGTTTCCCTCCCACCCTTCTGTCGTGTCTGTTGCCTCAGGATAACGATGCGCGGCAGTCAGAGACATGTCTTCCTCGGTTTTCACATGTCTAGATGTTATTGTGAGCAATGAAAGCAATCATGGTGAGTTTCTGACTTACCCGTAGTTATCTTCCAACTTTCGTAGGTGCTCTCTGACTCTGCCGATGTTTCGAATCAGCGGTCGAAAGGGCTTCCCGAACCGAATAAAGTGGCTGTCCTTGGTATCTACATCCAATTGCTTCGCAAAGAATGTAGAAATGGCCTCCGAAGAGATTCCAAAAGACACGATGTCGATGTCGCCGACTTTGGGCGGGCTGGGGTCGGCGTTCCTCTGAGGGTTTGATCCATTGTCTCTAAGCGTGGAATAAAGAACTCGGATGAGATGCTGGCCGTCGTGACTACACATGAAGGTGCCTCTGTCCGGTTCATCGACGATCTTTGGAAATGATCCATCCTCTTCCAAGTAGGCTGCTGACCTGAAGAACTTGACAGCAAGCTCGACCGTGCTATCAGAATGCTGTGTCGTGGAGCCTTTCCGCTTCTTTTCTTTGTTGGCCCTGGATCCAAGGCTGGTCTCCAGATGATCAACTCGATTTTCCAGCACTCTCAAATAGTCGACCAATGACTTGACGAGATTCGCGCCCTGATTGACTTTTTCTTTGTCCATGTCTTTCTGCTCAAGGTTCTTCTTGTACAAGCTGAAGAGGCTCCGCGAGTTAACGTACTTGGCAAACTTGTCTAGGATGAATGTATCTGAATATAATGCCTCCTCGCTTTCGTCAGAATCTGAGTCATCATCCTCTCTGAATTTTGGCATTTTCTGCTCCCCGTCACGCTTTCCATGCGTTTCTGATGTATCATCACTGTCGGCCCCTGCCACAGGCTTCGCGGCCTCCGGTACGCAATCGGCGGGTTGCTTGTCTGGAGCAGGAACTGTCCCATCTAGCGATAATGGGGCTTTTGACGTTGTATCAGAGACCCCCTCTGTACTTGGAGTTATGTCTGGGTTGTTTGAATCCCCGGTTGCATGGGCGGGCGGGGAGCCTGAAGTTGGATCAGCCTCAGTCAGCCTCCGTGGTAAACTAAGTAGAACATTGGAGCATACCCGTCTCATGTTCAGCAACCTCCATCTTCAGAGAGTTCTTGCTAGGATCCTTAGGACGAAATCAGAAGAGGAGAGAGAAGGACGAAGTATTGAGCCGCAATTAACAACTTGAAAGTCGCCGGCTACCCCCTGCTCAAGAAGGCAGTCTCCTAAAACTTGTCCCACAAGATGTTAGTAATGCCAAGATCCCAGAGCAGGTCTTACTGCATTGGTGTCGCTCCCTGTGGGTGCCCTTCACACCATCTCGAAAGGGTGCGGTGTCAAACCCGACCAGTGAGGTTTGCGTTACCCGCCCTGTGCGACCAGGAGGAACACTTCGGGCTGAATAACCGCCTGAAATGGCATCTACCGGCATATACATCTGCCAATCACACAGCGATAGGGCAAAGCTCGCTAAGGAGAGATGGGACACGGTACTAGGCAGTAATAGGGGCGAGGAAAGAAACCACACGCAAGATACTGTGCCTATAGAACCTATGTGTAATACCACAGCGGACTAGGAAGAAATTTATCTAACACCGAGAAGAAATTGAAACGAAACACCGCAAAATCTTTAATGTTCTATGTCATAGATTCACCGTATTTTTTCCTGCTATCCCATTGTTTCTTTTGCGCAGCGAGAAAATGACGCAACTACACCCCTCATCACTTCTCCTCCAGTAGGTGTGGTCACACGAGGCTGGGCTTTGGAACTCAATAATTGGAGGAGGGAGCGATGCCATCTTGGCTCTGCCGTGCGGCGTTAAGGGGCGCCTGTGTGGTAAGACGACGATTTCTCGTCTGAGAGAGAGCCAGTCAAAATGAGGAGCGTGCATCCCTCGGTTAGAATTCAGTTGCACATTGCTGCAGTGATACTCGTATAGCTGCATTGCGTGCGGCTGATGACCCCCAAAACGCCCTCATACGGAGATCACACACAAGCCGGGCAACAATAGATCTGCAGCTGTCCTCTATTCTTGGGTATCATGCGCTTAAAGTGGCGCTCTCATTATCCGGATTTCCCAAGCTGATATCATCCTTGCATCGTACTGGCAGGGAATGGATGCAACCGTGTTTGCGCGGCCCCCACAGCCTGATCTGCTCATCCCAAGCGGAGGAGGAAGGCGGATGGTCCTACACCTAGATGCCCAAGTCTTGCCAGTCCTATACGGGAGGAGAGCCAAAAACCTTGTCAAGATTCTTCCTTCTGCCGCCACAAGTAGCAGCTGGGTGAGATCATCTCGACAACCTTGGTCGTCATGGAGCCACAGACCCCCGTCCTTTTTCGTCGAAAAACACTCACGAACTCTGCAGCCGAGTTTGTAGAGACTCGAGCACGTGAAGAAGTCCTACTTCAGCTTGGTGACTCTCCAGAGGAGATCAGGAGCCTGCAGGACAGCTCGGAATTCATGAGTGAGATTGACAAATTTGTTCCCAAAGGGGTTATCTTTGAGTAGGTTTTGATTTTCTGTGTAAAAGTTCCCTTGGCCTTAACCTGTCCAAACTCCAGCCCCAAAGAGAAATACAACCAGTCTCAGAAAAGCCTGGAAAAATTCCGCCGGACACTTCAAAGATTCGTCGCAATCCTGAAGGAGAGAAATGTGGACACCCAACTCAACATCACCATCAAAGATCCCAGTCAGTTCACCTGCGACTACGTTCTTCACATCATCGACAAGATCAGAGAGACTCGTGAGAGTGCAGCGAAGACAAGATCATGCAAGAACTTTGTCCGGAGATGCTATCGGAAAATGGAGGACAACAGGGGCGCCATTGAAGGATTCCTCACCATGATTCCAAACGATATCTATGGCTCTGTCATCTCTGGAGGGTTCGTAATGATTATGGCTGTAAGTCTGAACGTTGCTGTATAAAAACTTACTTATACTCTTCCCATAGGCCGTCGAGAAACATGCCGAGCACCGCGAAGCGATCCAAAATTTCTTGGCAGAGATTCCCGAAAAGCTAGAGACTATCCAGCGCCTTTCACAAATACACCATGACTTTGTTGAGCTGCACTCGTACGCAGATGCTGTGATTGTCGCTGTCTTTACCGTCCTGGAGCGTATTGTTGACGAGATCACCAAGACACGCAAGAGTAAGCCGCGTCCAACTCTGACAAGCACAGAGCTGATAAGCCGTAGTCAAGATGCAACAGAAAGCCAAGAATTTGGCTACGAGCATCGGTTTTCGAAAGACGCAAAAGTCGAAGACTGATTATTTTGAAGAACCCAGCGCGGGCGGTGTGGATGACGAGGACGACGAAGAGCACAAGCTGTCTGTTGCCGACGCCTTAGCAAGATTGCAAATTGACATCGATCGTTTCCAAAGAAAAGTCGACATTTGCAATCAGGAAAAACTAGGCAGTATGCAAATCGCCGTTGGTCATTTAGGACGTGGCCTGCGCTTGGTACTGGAGCAAAACAGAAGTGAGTCCTCAGAACGTTTCGGCCTCAGTCGTCCCATACTTAACAAAGCTCGACTTCGACAGACACCCAGGCACTTTTGGCAAATTCTAAGAGAAACTTGGATAAAATGCTAGCAGATATCGCCAAAGACAATCAACAGCCGTTTTTCCATCTCGTGCAGGATGCCTTGTACAGGCTGTTGGCTAGTAATCCGAATTTCAGCACCAAGACAGGCGAAGGTAGTTCTTCCGCCAATGATATTGATTGAATAGCTACTAACAACCTCAACCATAGTCAACTATGAAGAAGTGAGGCTATTACAGCAGGAAAAGATACCCTCCCATCGGGAGAACAACACCCGCATAGCCTCGGGATGGCTGAAGAGACTCAGGGGATTTCCCTTCGACCCAATGACAGACATGAAGGAGTGTCTCAAGAACATAGAGTTGCTTGACTGTGATGAGAAAAATATGTCTCATTCAATCTTGCACTCAGACCAGTTCGACTATTGGTTGCAAGGGGAGCAATCGAGCATCATTGACATTGACCTTCATATACCCCCAGCTTCCCTAGACAACCCACTGTCATTTACCAGCGCACTATTTGCGACGGCTCTCAGAACCACGGCGCAGTTTCCGGTGCTGGCATTCTTTTGCGCTCACAGAAACAACGACTCTCCCTTAGAGGACAAGTCGGGCCCCATCGCCCTCATCAAGAGTCTGGACGGTCAACTTCTCAAGTTCATTTCCGACCACAGGCCCTCAGTGGACCTTACAGAGCTCGAGGAGTATGAGTTCTTTCCAAAGGCTAAGAAAGATATCAAGGCAGGCCTCAGGCTACTAGACGCGCTACTCTCCCTGCTATCAGAGGACGACATGGTGTTTATCATTATTGATTCTCTTTCACGGCTCTCGGGAAGTGGTGAAGAAAGGATGATCAAGAGGCTGGTCCGCATGATCAGGCAGAGGGATGACCTTGTGATCAAGGTAATGGTGACTGATGCGCTTCCTGGTTCCTACATCAAGAGTAAGGCGGACGTCTCGCTTCATACCCCGGACTTGGTTATGGGACCTGGCGTGGTTGATATTTCTGGGAGCAGTGATGAAATCGCTAAGAAAGTGAACCAAAATCGACATATGGAAGACGCAGACGGAGATGTTACAGTCGATGATGATGCCAATGACGACAGTGAAAAAGACGATGAGGATCTATAGAGTGATATACCTGGAGTGGGAAAATGCTGGATTGCGTCTAGAAAAAAAAACTTTTCTAACAATGAATTTAAAGTTTATGGATATATTCACTGATTCACGACTCTTGTTATACTGGCTCGGCAAAATAACTAGACTATGATAGACTAACATTACAATTAGATTTTATCAGTGATTAACTAAACTTAATTACTGAAATCTTTTTGTCATGTCGCACTCTTCTTCCCCACGGGCACTCCATAGCTTCTCGTAATGAATACCACAGACACTAGCGCCGAAATTCACCGCCAATATTCACCTTTAAACCAACTACCTACCTCATAACTACTAGTAAAGATGTGCTACAGTTCAAATGTGTTCTTTGTTATGGTTGAAGCCGGGATAACTGAGCTAGAAGATCATGCCACAGTTCCTAGACGTCGTGGAAGTGCAAACACTGCAATAAAGAAGTCAATCTTACGCTTAAGCAGTTCGTTAGGTGCCAGGCTATGATACAAACGGGTGACGCATCCCAGTGCCCAGGGGTTATTAACCGTACTAAGTCCCTTCCCTGGACCGGCGACTCTTGTTTGGTTCATCATGAAGCCGCTATTCCGTGACGATACCTACGACACATGCACATCGACTACGGTGGGTACGTCTTTGGTGCATTTTTCTGTCACCAAACGGTGTAGACGGATAATCACCTGGATAAGGAGAACAATGGGATCATATTTGAAGCCAGGAATTCAATAAGAGAGATTACGTTGTAATATTATCATTATCTACAATGACAAGTCCGCAACAGACCGTTAACCACAATAGCAAAAAGGACGGTCATTAATATTTGACGGTATTAAAACCCGACGCTGATTACTTTTTGGTATGGTGAATCATTTAATAAAAAGAATAAGAAATCCTCTTTTCACACTGGCTATCCCATTTTTGTATCTTAACCACTGTAATGGCGCATGCACTGCACAGACATTACAACCCACATCACACCACATACCTGGCCTGGACCTGTAACCCTTGTTACGTCAAACATCACAGCTCAGCCCCGTAATGGTACCGACGACACCTACGTACGGATTGTCATCGGCAGTTTGGGGGTCGGTGATTGGCACCTCATGGTAGGAAGTGAGAATGAGGTAGGCTACGCGATCATGCTAAAGCCCAGCAAACCAACGGGAATAATTACTAAGTACTTCAATTAGAGCACTTACTGGAATAGACATTTTCTCCCGCTTGTAAGTCTTACCTGCATTCGCTCATTGACGAGAAATGATATCACGGACTGCGTGAAAGGCGAAGCAGATTTAACTCTTTATATATTCTTCTTATATGCTTTATATATTCTCTATATATTCTTTATGCATTCTTTGTATCTTCTCTGCTTACTTTTTATGTACTACCCAACCCACTACGCTCATAAATAGTTCATACCTGTGACGCTGGTCCATCTCATCTAAGCTGCGCCTCCTTTCGACTACATCACTGCAAGAACAGCCAGGCCCACCCACCAACCAAACTCTGTCACTCTAGAAGTAGTAGCCCTCACACCCAAATTGGATGACTCGGTTGGTTCATTTGCTGCACCAGTAGACGATGGAAGGGGCTCTGTAGCGCTACCAGTCGCCGCTGTCTTGGCATCCTCCAACCTCATGTTCTCCGTGATGCACCCCTTTTCCTCTCTCCCATAACCAGGACATGCCTCCACACACCTTTCCACAACATCGTAACTTTTCTTACCGCTTGGCGTATCCATGTAGTCCCCAAAGCATTTTCTCGCACACTTCATCGCGTCGCAGGGTATATTCCAGGCATACTTTTCCATGAGCATGTACCAGCCATATCCTGTCTGATTCTCTGGCCAAGGCTCATCGTCCGCGCCCGTCAGGTTGAACCAGGTCGAATCATCATGCAGACCAAATCGCTGACTAACAACAGTACCGTTTGGTTGGAGGTAGTACACGTCCCACCGAAGGCTCAGTGCCCACAACGGGCCTTCTTCGCCACCCTTGCCGTCTGTGCCACTATTGGGGACTGCGTCTTGCGGTATTGTGAGGTATAACTGGGTGACGTTGGTAGTTACGCAGGGCTCGAGGTAACAGTAGTGCGTGAGTTTCTTGAGATAATCAGGATCTCGGTTGAAGAAATCCAGGTCTTGATCACCGCCAAGGTAAATCCTCAGATAAGGCCAATCACAGGCATAACCCCCGGCCTTATCGGAATACCTTTCGCATGACTCATGCCAGGCACTGCGTGACCAGTTTAAAGCGACTGAGAATGGTTCTGAGGCGTTGATATGGTTCGGGGCGTGCATGACCGGTTCTTCTTGATCGAGGGCACCACTATAGGGCCAGGCGAGGACAGGCTTGGCAAGTATTGCTACAAGGGCAACGAAAGTCGCCGGTAAATGCCAGTCTTGGGTAAGATGCAAAGGATTCATTTTTGGCGGCTGTCCTGAACGAGTGGAAGATGGCGATGACTACCAAGGCAAACAGCAACAGGACAACATAAAGCATAAACGAATGGGGTCACATGTTTCTTTTAACCTGTTTTAATCCACACACCATCTCATGGCCCCAGATTCTCAGAGAGCGAGAGGTAAGGGCAGAAGAAATGACTGCAACGTCTGGGCAATGAGGCACAGCAAGGGCTATTCCAAACGAGGCAAAAACCGAGTATCTTGGCAGTTGCCCAGACCCCTGGGCTAACCAGCGACCAATTGAACTTGATCACAACGTTCGATTTTTCACACATTAGAGTCAGCCTAAAATCTTGGTGTGCTATACTTGGATCAAATGACCAAAGGGCGAATCCATGAACTAGTGCTAATATCTATATGGCACGTTATATACCACATCAACAGATGTCTTCGGCTATTGCCTGATACGGGTAGATGGCAAAGCCTGTATGTCTACAGTCCGAGTCCCCCATCCATAACATCATCAGCCACGACGATCCAGTAAAACTTGATTACTTAGATGAGTAGAAACAATGCGTAGAGCTTCGTTGTTTCTGGCCAGAAACACTAAGCCTGGGGCCAGGGCTCATCTAGATCGACTTCATATCCAACTCTACAACCAAAGCAACCCCACGTCCACCCGCCGACCAGAGTGCCCTTAAGCAAGAGCCTAGCCTCTTGTGCTTCTTGGCGGCGCAGCGGCCGCACATTTCTTCATTATTAGCTTTGGAGCCAATCTGAACTGTGCCACACCAGCCAATCCTACCATGCTCGTAGCTAGCTGCCTTGGGGCAAACATAGGTATCGTGTTCGATGCGAAGCTGCACGCCGCAGACTTTGCAATAGTAGTAGATTCTCAAGTCGTGGCACATTTTTCCGGCTTGCGCGCTCGGTGATTCTATATTGCCTTGTTCAGTTGGCGCTTAGTGTGGAAATTGCTCAATAGCTCGACAGTGATGCAGTTTAGAGAGGCGGAAGGCTATAGCCAGGGACGAAAAGTTTTGAAGCCGGTCCGATAGTAGACACCAGGTGGAAGAGGAGAGATGGAAAGAGTTGAGATTGAGTTTTTACTGGAGAGTGGAAGAATGGAATAGAATGGATTTCGTCTTCGTGGTGATATTTATGCTTGAACCAAACTACGGCGTGAATCAGTGCTGCAGATATCGTGACTACCTTCTACACTGAATCAGCCTCGTTTCACCACAGACATCAGCAAAGTGCTATGCAAATGATCAATGAAACGACTCTCAAGAGCGGACATTAAATGCTTTGACAGGAGATGCCAAACGCAGTGCCTGTGGACCATATTGACAGGTCTACAGTATCAGCGATTCCCTCACATTTCCCTGGCACAGTGCATCAGCCTAGATCTCAAATGAAGGGATAGAGTCATTTCTACGAAAAGACAGCATCAACAGTTCTCCAGGTCATGTTATTCAATCGCATATTACCAGCGAATAGCACCGGCAGTCCATCTAAAATGGGAGTCTCTCCATGACACATTGTATTAACAGTTCAGGACAAATGTGGTAGCTTATCCTCTCCTAAATATAATTAACTAGATAGGGGAAGCATTGGGTAAGCCTCTTTGATATTCTGGCGACTCCCCGTGGTTCTCCTCGTTACGAGCCCAAGCCTCAGGCACATCAATCTACGGACTGTTCACACAGCTTGTTCTTCCGCAAAGGAAGTCAATTAAGTATCTTGAAGATACACTAGGCCCGTCCCTCAGATCACCATCTTCTCTCGTCCTGCAGCCAAACAGGAGAGAGTGGTGCCATACTCAAGAGGACGCATTCTTAGTTCTCTCCTGACACCCACTGCAGATTTCCTCTCTGTTGTCCTTAGAACCTTTGCGGATACGCCCGCATGAACCAAACTCCCCATCCTCCTTTTTAGATGCCTTGCGGCAGATCTGATTGTCGTACCCGATTCGGAGCCATCTGGCGCAGATGTTACACTTGTAGACGATCGTCAGCTTCTGGCACATGGTTGCGGCTGGATCGTTCGGATCCCCAGAAATACGCGGTCGTCGAGGGGCTGGAATTTTCGATGAGAAAGGACGAAGAGCTTTCAAGTAGATCTTAGAAGCGAAACAATGTCGAGAGATGAAAGTCTGGATTTAGATTCGTAGATTAGGGGGAGTGGAAGAACGAGATGGGCTATGGATTTCGTCTGCGTCGTGGTAGTTATAGTCGAACCTCCAGAGGCACATGTGACGGCTGCAAGCATCGTCCTTGGATTCCATACAGGATCACTGTGTCCTATCACTGTCAGCTGTCTCATATGCTCAAGTGATGCTTATCATGTTACCAAACGACTTACATTGCCCTCCTTTCCTGTTATCAGAGCTGTTCAATATACCCGACACTCACTCACTTGCTTTGTCAGAGCAATATTGTCACATTTTCCAGTCTACAATGGTCAAAGACGTCACTTCAAACACTATACCAAGTGACTTCAGACAGTCAGTGCTCTTTTTCATTGAACCGTAGGGCCCGTAGGCTGGAGTGGATCTAACCCTTTCTTAACTCCGGCAGTTCAGCCTCAACTCCGCTAGTTCAGTGATTCAATCCACTCCTTAGCCGACGAAATGGTCGCCTGTCTAGGAAACACCTTTTCCGTCAACACCCGGTGAACCTCCGGGTCACGATCCAGACACAAATCCTCCACAACAGTGACAACGTAGTCCAAGTCAGCAGCTTGTCTCAGAGTCGACAAGACTGCTCCGCTGGTCGCTACTCCTGCAAGCGCCAGCGTGTCGATCTTCAGAGTTCTTAGGACTACGTCCAAATCGGAGCCAGCGAATGCTGAAGTTCTCTTTTTGGTGACGACAATATCCTTTGAGCCTTCTACAGGGGCAACAACCGGGTCAAATTCCGCTGAGACATGACCTTCAGTGAACATTCCTTCGCCCATTGTCGAGAGAGGACCCATGAATTTGTTCCTGGTATCCAGGTCTTCGTATCCCGCTCGAAAGGCTGTTCGGACGTGAATCACTTGGGCTCCGGCTTCACGTGCTTGCTTGGCAGTTTCAGAGACGTGTTTGAGATAGCCTTCGCGATCGATATCCCCAATCATGGGGGTGACGCCCTGTTGCAGATCCAAAATAATGAAGGCGGTGGTAGGCATACTAGTGGTTGTAAATGTTTTGGTGTACTGAAAGTGGGTGTAAGATGGCTTTTGGGCGGTCTGAAGTTGAATGAGAATCGACAATGACACTTGCAAAGAGAATATCAACGTGTCTCATAGTCACTTTTATACTCACCATACCGTCTCCTCTTAGGAGTTGAGAGTATCGTCACGGGGTTAACATTGTTATGTCCGTCAGACTCCCTACGGGTTCTTAGTCAGTATTTGCATTGCTTATGTCCGGCTTCGGTGCCGAATCGGCAAAATGCTTCCAAGTATCCTCGAATAACGACAAAAAATCAACGGGCTTGACGGAGTTGAGATCCTCCTACGGCGCCCACTGCTTGATCTTGCTCCTCTCCATAGGCGGGATGCAGCGAATCAGACCTACCCTAGAGGAATACTAAGGATCCATGGAGCCCGTGACAGGAGCCGTAATCTGCACCGGGTGGCATAACATAGATGCCATAAACTGTTCATATTTTTACTGAATCTATGGTCCCTACGTAACCCTTTGCTAGTGATAGCTGTACTCAATACATCCACTTCGTGGCCATAGAGGATAGGCGAGATCACGTGGGTTTCTTAGAAGGAAGAGCAGCGTTTAACAGTGGCGCAGCATGCTGACGTTCCCTTTCACTGCAAATTTAACACACTCAGAAAGGTCCGTCCAAGTAGACCTTTCTCCTAACAAATCCATATCTGACACAAGCCTAGACTCTTCCGCAAACCCATTCACCCCCGGATAAGAAGTCCACGCAAGAGAGCTTTTAGGAAGATAATCAAGGGTCAAGCCACGAAACAGCCAGTTGCGAACGAAGCTACTAATTCAGGTTTAATTACATTCTGCTCTATTACGCCATGCCTTGAATGTTGCCCAAGTTGCCATAGTGATCAACTATCAATCCATCCTAATCTGTCAGTACGGTTGGGCCCTATGTAGGGCGCTCAATTACCATAAATAAGCCCTTTTAGCCACAACTTCATCAATGAAAAACACGACTCTTTCAATCCTCTTTATGCGTTCTTCAATTTGGTCTTTCATAACTGCTGACCACATAATCTTTGTTGCATGCTAACTTTTGGTTCCCTTTAATGCCTTGATCTATCTCAATTTCTCGTTTCGGTTTAACCTCAAATAGCCCGTATTTTAAATGTTTGACTATTAACGATCTTGTTCATCGGTTGTCCCGACTTCAACTACAATGTGTATTCTAGTTGAAGCCGGCATTACCGATGACGAAGATCGTTAGTAGTTAAACATTTAAAATATGATAGTTGTTTTCGTCCTCTGCAACGGAATAAGCCGAAGCATTCACAGGTTAGCCTACTAAAGGTTCACGCTCTTCGGCGTCTTCTTCGTGCTTTTCAACGAGAGTGCTTCCAGCGGGAGGGAAGTTGGAAAATAGAAGGACTCCCATCGCAAGCAATGCGATAGCCTGTATCTGTCAGTATCTGTATCTGTGGACTCAAAGCTTTTTTGAACTGGGCTACTTACCGCATTGCAGAAAAATGTTGCATATGCCTTGCCAGCTTTAGCAAGACTGGCAAAGATGAATCCAAAGAGACCCTGTGTCGCGAGCCGTGCCACGTTTTCGACGAGAGTAACGGCGTTGAGGGCATCTGCGCGCTGAGAATCGGGGCACATCTGGGTAATCACACCCTTGGCTGCGGGTGCAGATCCGGAGCCGAATGGAAGTAGGAACGCGGCTATTAAGTTAGTTGACAGGTCCAACTTTGATGTCGACTTTTGGGTCCTTACAGAGATAGATATGCCATGGACGCGTTGCAAAGGCGGCAACCGTTGTGAGAGCTCCGTCGACAACAAGGCTCCACCGCAAGAAGACGAGGTCAAAAAGGCAGCCATCATCCTCCTTCTTAGAAGGGGGAGCTTCATACGGCTCGTGATCCGCCTGTTCACCAAGCGTAGCATCAAATTCACCAGCAGACGTAGGCAAATGCTGTGATGCGGCATCGTCAACAACTTCATCCGGAACCTCTGACAAGGGCTTGGTCGAAAATCGGCCACGTCCCCATGCGATAATCGGAGGGAACATGAAGATGAGAAAAAAGCTCCTCATGAAGGCAAACTCGGACATGAGCCAGCCATTGTTTCCTTGATCAAAGTCAAAGGCCGCTGTGGCGTACATCTGAATCAAAAGAGGGGCGTAGCCTGTGGCGAGCTACACAACCTGTTAGTACATGCCGAATACGAGCGTGGTAACACAAATGAGCGGTGTGGGACGATGAGGATATTCAAAAAGGTGGTCAACTCACCACGCCGAGAAAAATGCCGCTGCAGAGGAAGATGACACCGTAGTGTTTTCTATACTTTCCATCGTTGAGGCGCAGCCTTTGAGGTGTGAGAACTTTGAGAGGGGCGAGGAAGCCCGAGACGCCTCGTTGGCCTGGCTTTTGGCCGTTGGACATGGACTCGGGGGGGATGTAAGGAAGGGAGAAGTAGACGTAGATTCCTGCGAGGATGAATGAAACGAAGGCCACATCGAAGGGAGCTCTGATATCGATCGCGTCTCCAATCATACCGCCGGCTGATGAAGTCAGTAACGGCCAAAGCCTTTTTGGGCCAGTCTTGACTTACTCAGATATCCCAGACCTTGGCCCAACATAATAGCTCCCTGAAGTTGACCAAACACCGCAGTGCGTCTAAGAGGTTCGACAACCTCTCCAGCAATAATATTAACCACCAGGCTGTAAGACGATAAGCAGGATTTCTCTCAATATCTCGGGGCTCTTACATGTATCCGGCAGGCCCGCCAAGAATCGTGATCAGCTGCGTCGCCTGGATGATCATCATGCCTTCACTTTTTCCAGCAACGACACCAATGATTTGCGTCACGACTCGAATGGCGGGAATGAATATTTGAGCAAGCAAGGCTGCCTTTGGTCCAAACTTCTTGACGATCCAGCCCGCCACAAAGAGGTTCAACGTTCCTAACACAATTAGATGACGATCGCCTCCTCTATGAGAGCAACTTACCACAAAAAGTCGTACTCATGCCCAGAATACTAAACTGAGTCGCTGTTCCCGCTGCAATCTCATCTCGACTGCACCTATCCCCAGGCCCATCATACGGCGGATGAGAGTCATAAAACGTATCACATGTCATCAAATGAAAGACATAAAACAACCTGTTTCAAATCAGTTCCCCCAATCCAAAAACGCCGATCTCGAAACTTACGGGACTTGCGTGTAACTAAAGCTCAACGTGATCAGAAACCCCGCAAGAAGGATCCGATTCTCGACCTTGAAGGCCCGCTTCAGCCAAGACCTTACTTGGCTCTTGGTGGGTGGTTCATTTTTGGAAAGGAGGGGTGTCGTCTCATCGGTTGTCATAATTGAGGCACAGCGGTGATCAATTGATGGGCAAAATAATACAGGAATAAGTTGTACAACGAGTGAGGCGAAAAAAATCTTGTGATGATAAATACGGATGCATTCTTTCGCAAGAGGTCCATAATTGTTAGGAGGGGCTCGGCTTGCCGAATGGGGTAAAGCGGCGATTTCACGGCATTACTCGGTTACATCGTTGATGCGTTTCCTTATCTCATGAGGAATATCGTTCAGTTCGACTTCGATGCTCAATGAGCCGAGATGTTAATATCACAGGTTTTCATTGTAAGAATGACATGGTTAACCATTGGTTGCTGGCGCAAGCTCTGACCTTCAAGTAATAGAGCCACCCTGATTAGGAAAAAACGAGACACTAGAATTAACGACTTCGCTTATCCTCCACTGAAGATATAGAATAGACTAAGAATAAAATTAATAAAAATACTTTAAGGTATTTATAAGATTATAAT
>NKCJ01000593.1:0-21746 GCA_003947015.1 Fusarium sp. AF-6 | reverse complement strand
GATTGGCACCGGGCGGCTCCGGGGGATAAGTCCCGGGTGCGGTTTTCAGTGGATTCTAGGTGCAGCGCAGCACAGTAGGTGGGCTTGAAGGCCTCGGACTGTCACCCGAAGCTGACCGATGCAGAAGTAGTGCCAGCGAGAATGCACACCATTACTTGGAGGAATGCGGTAAATGCAGCGTCATGCTGAGGTCTTGATGGATATTGATGACAAGAGGATGAGAAAGCACCTAAAGAATAGGCGAGGGAAACTGAGTTGCTCGGTGAGGCCTGGGCGGTAACTTACAGTACCCAAATCATGACTTTTACGTGATGTTGGTGAAAGCCCTGGCTGGTCGGTGTTGCATCTCCGGGTTGACGGCGCTCACCGTCTTTTGGTGTACCTACAGTACAGTACGTACGTCTCTCTTCTCTCGGTGGTGGAAGAACAAGTCGTGTTCCGCGTGTCAGTTTTATGTCTGAGGCGTGCACCGTCACCTCTGAAGCGTGCTTGTGCCTTTTTCCTTGGTTATTGTTGGTGGTTGAAGCCGGGTGCATTAACCTGTGGGGGGGGGGGCCTTGCCCAGTTTTGGGGGTGTTGCGTTGCGTTGCAGTCGAGGGTTGGGTTGCGCAACTGTCCATGACGATGAGGATTTTTTTTTTGGATTCAGAATTGACTGGCTATGGCTTTCGGGATGAGACATTTACCATGTCAACGGGAACTCGGTTGTCTCGTTGCTGGGATGACTTGAAGCCATTGTCTCTAGAAGCTCAACTCATGGCTTGAACCAAGCACAGCAACAAACAAGGGGGCAGCAGGATAAACTACTTGCTGCCCCTCCCCCTCCCCCGCCATTCCCATGATCGATGGCACGGATCACATGGAAGCATTCAACATACGAGTTGGCAACGAACCAGTTTCTTGGAGTTTGACGGTGTAGATAAGAGACGGAGTTCATTACCGCGAAGAGCTTGACAAGGAATGGTAAAACTTACAGTGGCGAGATCTATCAAGTACAGCTCGTGTTATCTTGACCTCGTGATGCCGAAAATTCGGCGGTGTTGGAAAAAAAAAGTTGGAGTTGACGGGGAGGTTAAACACAGACCACCTCCACTATCCGTACAGGACGTGTGGTGATAGACACAAGGTAAGGCAAGGCAGCTGGAGCTACAGTACATTAGCCTGGCCATTGAGTGTCGTTCTGTACCTGATCGGCATCTGTATCCTGGTTTTTACTTGGTCTTGAGTTAAACGTCGAGGCATCTTGGCAGGTATTGGATTGTTTTGTCGTCGCGTGAGGTCTGGCATGGTCTGGAACATGACGGGGTGACAGCAATGGGAGATGTTGAAGATGAAGAATGCCATCAGTGCAACCACGAAAAGAATAGGCAAAACTCTTGATTATACTTGCTTATACATCATAGATCTGTTCAATTGACTCCCATTGTCCAAAATCACTCTTATGCCTGCCAAATGCTCAATATGCTGCTTACCCACACCGTCCCCCCCCCAGGCCTGACACCGGGTGCCATTTTGACGCATCGAAAAAACGTGCACCCGCAAAAAAGCAATGGAACCGGGCAAGGTACCTTGGAATGCCCCACCTCCACCAGCGCCCACAGAGGTACCTAAGGTATTGCACTGGATCACTCACCCAGAAGCAGCATCACCTACCCTCCCTACCCACGGGGCACGACCATGAATCGCCGAAACCGCCCGGCCCGACTTGCAAGACTAGACCCTAGGGAGCAGTAGCAGCAGTAGGACCGCGACCGACGGGCCTGGGACGCCGCCGCCGTCGATTGACATCCAACGTCACCGATCTCTTGTTTTCTACTAGAGCTAATCTATCTTCTCTTTCTCCCCTCGCTCTCGTCCCTCGCCAGTCCTCTCGGCTCTCAGTCTTGGAGACAACACCGCCAATTCCCTCTTCCACAATACTTTGTTTATTACCGCGCAGCTTCATTCTCATTCTTGCATTCATTCTTGCTTCGTCACCTCTGTCGCTCGCTCGTTCGCCAACCGGGATCGATCACAGACAGACACAGCGAAAGACGGCGATCGCCTTCCACCGACAAGACGACAGGACCCAAGGAGACGCCTACTAATCCTCTCCTCGTCCACCGAAACATCCATCTAGAGCCTGATTCTCAGATCATCACATAACCTACCGTCGAAATGGCTGCCGACAGCAACAGCGCCGGCGCCAGCACCAGCGCGCCCCCCTTGCGACGCCGCGAGTCCTTGTCCGAGATTCGAGCTGCCAACCCCGAGCTGGCTCTTAGCGGCAACATCATCTCGGCTACCTTCAACACACCGCATTCTTTCGTCTATCGAAAAGGCGGCGATTGGGTAAGTTCCTCTTCTCTCACTCACCCCGTATCTCTTATCGGCCATCAAGTCCGCGCGGACTCGTTCATTAGCTCGATGCATTCCCCCTCTTCTCCAAAGCAAAGCTCCAGCCAGCTCTAGCTCTAGCTCCCCTCAACACCCCTCGCTCGCCCTTGTCACCATGATGGATCACATGAAAATTGACCCTCGACTAAAACTCGCTTCTCTCTGTAGGACTTGAAAGCTCGCCGCGGTCAATCTGCGCTTCTCGACTCGTTCGCTTACCTTTCGTCCGACGCTACTCCATGGAATCACACCGTTGTCGCTTGGACGGGAGAGATCGACGCTCCCACCGATGACGTCGTTTCTTCGCCTGGTACGCCCGCGCCAAACACACTAGGCGCTTCTTCTCTCAATGCCCTCTCCGCGCCGGTCCCCGTCGATGCCACTACTCGCCTGCCGACTCCGCCTCCAATTGATGGTCTCTGGATTCCCCGTGAGGATCAGGATCGTCTCGAGTACCGTCTATCCCACAACAAGACAATCCGCACCTATCCCGTCTGGTTGTGTGACGAGTCCGAGACTTCATCCGATGGCATCCTCCTCAAGGACCAGGCTCGCTGGCGTCGTTATGCCGAGCAAGATCTCTACACACTCCTCCACTACAAGCAGCATGAGCCTACCGATGGCCGACGAGAGCGCATCCAGTGGGCCGACTACTACCGTATGAACCAGAAGTTTGCCCACAAGATTATCGAGATCTACAAGCCCGGCGACATTGTCATCGTCCATGACTACTTCCTCATGCTGCTTCCTAGCATGCTGCGACAGCGTGTTCCCAGCATGTACATCTCTTTCTTCCTGCACTCGCCTTTTCCTAGTAGCGAGTTCCTCCGCTGCCTGCCTCGTCGCAAGGAGGTGCTGGAGGGTGTCTTGGGCTCCAATCTCATTGGGTTCCAGTCCTACAGCTACTCTCGCCATTTCCTCAGCTGCTGCACCCGAATTCTCGGCTTCCCGTCTGACACACTGGGAATCGATGCCTATGGAACTCGCGTCCAGGTTGGCGTCTTCCCCATTGGCATCGACGCTGCCAAGGTTGAGAGCTTTGCCTGGACGGACGCAGTCAAGGAAAAGTATGACGCCCTCCGCAAGCTCTACCACGGCAAGAAGATCATTGTCGGACGAGACCGTCTTGACAGTGTTAGAGGTGTTGCCCAGAAGCTGCAGGCGTTTGAGCGCTTCCTCGAGATGTACCCTGAGTGGCGCGAAAAGGTTGTGCTCATCCAGGTTACCTCGCCCACCAGCGTCGAGGCTGAGAAGGAGGAGCTCGAGGATGACAGCAAGGTGGCCTCTCGCGTCAACGAGCTCGTTATGCGCATCAATGGCATGTACGGCAGTCTTGGATTCTCGCCGGTCCAGCACTACCCCCAGTACCTCAACCAGGATGAGTACTTTGCCCTGCTTCGGGCTGGAGATATTGGCCTCATCACATCTGTCCGTGACGGTATGAACACTACCAGTCTGGAGTACATTGTATGCCAAAAGGAGAACCACGCCCCTCTTATTCTCTCCGAGTTCAGTGGCACAGCCGGCAGTCTCCGTGACGCCATCCACATCAACCCCTGGGACCTCAGCGGCGTGGCAGAGAAGATTAATGCCGCCCTGACAATGTCGGACGAGAAGCGTCAGGCTATGCAGTCCAGCCTGTACCGCCACGTCACCGAGCACAACGTCCAGTCGTGGATCACCAAGTTTATCCGCAAGGTGTACAACGTCTTGGGCGACACGGGCTCGGCCAATGCCACCCCCCTGCTTGACCGTGCTCTCCTTCTCTCCCAGTACCGGACAGCTAACAAGCGTCTCTTCATGTTTGACTATGACGGTACGCTGACGCCTATTGTGCGGGAGCCCAGTGCTGCTGTGCCCTCTGAGCGCCTTATTCACACGCTGCAGCTGTTGGCGGCTGACCCCCAGAACGCCGTCTGGATCATCTCAGGACGTGACCAGGTCTTCCTGAAGCAGCATCTTGGTCACATTGCTGAGCTGGGCTTTTCGGCCGAGCACGGCAGTTTCATGAAGCACCCCGGTGCAGATGAATGGGAGAACCTGGCTGAGAGGTTTGACATGGGGTGGCAGAGTGAGGTGATGGAGGTGTTCCAGAAGTACACAGACAAGGTTCAAGGTATGTAATTCTCGTCGCCGACTGGTTCGTAAGCTGACTGACTTGGCAGGATCCTTCATCGAACGAAAGCGATGCGCTCTCACTTGGCACTACCGTCTCGCCGACCCTGAGCAGGGCATACACATGTCGCGAGAATGCCACAAGGAGCTCGAGTCCACCGTCGCAACCAAGTGGGACGTTGAGGTGATGCCTGGCAAGGCCAACATTGAGGTGCGCCCTACGTTTATCAACAAGGGCGAGATTGCCAAGCGTCTCATCACCATGTACCATAACCCTGGTGCTGATGAGATCCCCAACACCCCCAAGCCTGGACACCTCGAATTTGCGCTCTGCATGGGTGACGACTTTACCGACGAGGACATGTTCCGCAGCCTGAACGCTGCTTCAGGCACCGTGCTCGACGCCAACCACGTCTTCACAGTGACTGTTGGTGCGAGCACAAAGGTGACACTGGCCAAGTCGCATCTTCTGGAGCCAGAGGATGTGATTGAGTGCGTCGCCCTCCTTGCGGGTGTCCAGGATGCCGGTGAGAGGCTAGGCGAGGTGAACCTCGGCGCGCTGAGCACAGTCGAGGGACGTATTCCCGATGAGAAGCTGTGATGGTGAAGAGTGTATAGGCGAATCAGATGGCAACAGACCAGAGGAGATATGCATGAGACCTAATGCTTTGGGCGTTTCTGGACAAAGACGGAGATGGGATGGAAAAGATAGACGGGGGAAGATGGGGCGCATGAACTGACATGGACAGCATAGCGAGAGATACGGAAGGATATTGATGGGCAAAACGGGAGGCATGCGGAGGAAGACGTAGCCCAGTTTTACAGCGTACGTGATATTGGTATAGCGTTTGTCAATACAAGGACATTAAAGTTAGTCATTTCCTGGCCTGAGAGCTTGACTTGATGAGTCAGCTCAACTGCTGCTCCAACAACTGGACTAACAATCAGCAATGCTAATTGTAATATTTCTATCATTGAACAGGATTTATTGTCTACCTAGTTGAAGAGTATGATTGGCTAGTGACAAGGTTGTCCTTCAGCTGGACAATCCAAGTTATCCGCCTGGTGAGCTCGATGCATGGGTTATTGTTCTTTGTCTGAAAGAACAGCTCCCTATACTTGACGGAACAGCAATATTCTTTAAACTCGATTTCCATCTTCCATAGCCGCAATAGCACGCTCCTGATCCGCCACAACCTTTTGAGCCGCCGGCCTCTCCTCCATCCTCTTGAACCACACCTCAACGTGCGGGAACCTCTCATACAGATCGCCGCCCACAATCTCGGGTACCCATTTCTGCCAGGCAAAGAATGACAAATCAGCGTAGGAGCATTTATCCCCAACCAGCCAGTCCTGCGTGCTTAGCACCTTATCCATGACGCCGTTGACGCGCAAGATTTCATTGACATAGCGATCAATTGCGCTTTGGACCTTTTCCGGGTGATGTCTCTTGAACCACCCAGCCTGACCGTAGTATGGAGCTTGACCTGAGACTTGGAAGAAGAGCCATTGTTTGGCTAGGTACTTCTCTGGGCCAGATTCGAAGCTGATCTTGTGCTCCTTGTCATACGTCTCGACGATGTACTCGATGATGGCACCTGACTCCCAAAGCGTGACACCAGTATTAGGATCTTGAATAGCGGGAAGCCGGCCATTTGGATTGATGAGTGTATAGGGCTCTTGCTTGACGACTGTAAAGTCGATGAAGCGGGTTTCGTAGGGGAGGGAGAGTTCCTCGAGGATGAGGGCAACCTTCCAGGGGTTGGGGCCGATTTCGTGAGAGTAAAGAACAATTGGCTTCATTTTGTATGGTATGAGAGTGAGTTTATTGATGTTGAATATTAAACTGAAGTGAAGCTTGTGGCTGTTTATATAGAGTCTTCTCTGAGTGGAGTTTGTCGTTCTACAACTAGGCATTATTCATCACGACAATGTGGTGAGATTGAATCAAGCAGCATTAGTAAAGAAATTTGTCTTTGGAATTTCTCGATAAGTAAGACATGCCCCGTGGTTATTTTCCAATGTCAGCCCCAGTGTCTGTCTCGTTGGTACGTGTTTCGGCCGAAGGACGGTCGAAACTCGCTTCTCTGCTGTCAGGGCTCGGCCATTAAGGTAGAGTCTGGTGGATTGAATGTTGTAGATAGAAACTAAGGCCACGTTGAGGCTTCTTTTATGTACTTTGGTGTTTAAATCACTGAACGAGAACCATCTGCTGGTCGGCGATTGGGAAGACGGCCAACTCTGACACCTACGGAGCATCCAAGCTCTCTGCTCTATTGCATACCGCTTTCATTCGCATCGTTAAAGGCTCTGCTTAGTTGATCCAATGGGAGAGGGGATATGTATTGCCCTAACTGCTTATTATCCTGCTTAAGGGACTTCGCAATGTACTCAGCGGTTATGCCAGTTTGGCTTAGTTATCCAGACAATAAACGCTGCGAACATGACCTTCTGTCTCTGAGGCCCTGAGATTGACTTTCTAATATATTAAACGCATGTTAAAAGTTGGTAGAGTTCCTTAGTTGGTTATTATCTGTCGTTCTGGGCTTCCCTAGCCATCAACGCCAATAGCAAGGACAAGTCCTTTCATCCCCCACACATCAACCTACGTCACCAACCTGAACTCTGCTCAAGCTCAAAGAGAATACAGTTTCTTCCTTACTCATATTTCTGCACGAAAAGGTTCACATTATGTAGACGAGTCACTCTGTCATCTTCAATTAGCCGATCAAGAGAGATATTTTCATCTTTTTTTTTCATTATTAGTCTGGTCTAGCTAAGGTAAAGGCTATCTACTCCATTGTGGCCTGCTTTAAAGCGAGGCAAGTGAACCTAAAAACCAGTATGTATGTACCAGACCGACAATCCAATGCTCAAAGCAAAAAAAAAACACATGCAAATCCTAGAAGACAGAGGTCTTATCCTTACCGCTTGGACAGAACCACCTTGACATCGTCATCGTAGCGCTCAAAGCCAACGTTGAAGCCCTGACGAACACCAGGGACAGAAAACTCCTTTCCGTCGGCACTCTTGATCTCAAAGGTACCGAGCGTGCCTGCGACCATGGCCATGGCCGTCTCGAAACCAAAGACTCGACCGGGGCAGAGATTGCCGGCGACACCAAAGGCCTTGACCTTGCGGATGAGACTGTTGGACAGATCTCCAGTGTTGGTGATGAAGCGAGAAGGTCGGAAAGATGCAGCGTCGGGTCCCCAGGTGTTGGTGTCGAGGTTGGAGGCGCACATGGGGAGAAGGAAGAGATCTCCTTGAGACACAGCCAGGGGCTGAGCACCTGGGAGAGCGAGGCCGAATTCGTGTCGGGCGAGACGAGGGACAGCGGTCATGTGCAGTCGAAGGGTCTCGTACCAGGAGGCAACGAGATAGGGGCAAAGGGTGCGGATGTTGGTGAGGTCGAGCTTGAGACCGTTCTGAGTCTCGGCCTGAACAACCTGGAGTTGCTGAATCTCATCGACAACAATCTTAAGCAACTCGGGAATAGCCAGAAGGTGTCTGACAAGCCAGACAGAAAGAGTGCTGGCGGTCGCAAGGAGTCCGATGGCGGAAACCATCTCGATGTTGTAATAGTCCGGGTTGGTCTCCCAGTTGGGGTCCGAATGAGCAACGACATTTATGGCGTGAGCAACAGTCTTGACGCGAGACTCGCGGTGCTTCATGTGGAACTCTCGAAGTCTCTTCATGAGAAAGTCGCGGGAATTGTAGGCGGATCGGGCAGTGAGCCAGGCGAAAGGTCGGGAGAGGGAATCGAAGGTCTCAGTCAGGTTCCTTTGGCATCTGTCAGTAAATTGTATTAAATGTCTGGTTGATAGGGAAACTTACATGAACTCTTCGGCAAACTCGCGATCCATACGCCAGGGGTTCTTGACGCCCCAGACGGCGCTGGCAGTGGCAGACACTGTCAGCCCGAACATCCAGTGAGCGAGGTCGACCTCGGTGGAAGGGGTCATCTTGTTCATTTCGCCCCAGATGAACACGCCCGAACATTCAGATAAAGCCTTGAGGTTCTCAGGGCTGCCGAACTCGACTTGATGAAAGCGTCGTGGGTCAGTGTCGAGAATGACCTGGATGGTGTTCGGCCCAAGGCCAAAGACGCGGGCGCCAACGTGGGCAAGAATCTGAGCAAGGCCAGTGTCGGAGACATGACGGGCTAGCTGCTTATCCAAAGATGGATTGACGACGATGATTTGCTTGAAGGGGATGTTGATGGCGAAAATCTGGGCGGTAGTCGATGCGATGACACTGTTGACATAGCGCGTAGTATCACGCTGCAGACCAAGGAGGTGACCGAACCAGGGGATGGGGGAAGAAAGCCGAGGAAGCTGCGAGATGCGAATGAAGCCATCGTGGGCAGACTTCTTGGAGAAGAAGGAAAAAGTCTTGCGATGATGGAGAAGATACTGGACGAAAGAGAAGAGTGTGTAGAGGGTCAAGATGATGAGGATGAGGTCAGAGATGGCCGTGACCAGGAGATGCTTGAATCTCTCGATGCTGTTGCCCTCGGGGGCGAAGGCATCGATGGCGGCGGTCATGTTGATCTCTTCGTGATTGATTTATCTCGTGAAGAGAGGTGTGAGGGATCGTGATGATGAAAAAAGGGTGTGATGAAAACAAACGGGTCTGTTGATATACTGGCAGTGCCAGGTGTGGAGTGTGATTCACTGACACTGATGCTCAGAACAATGACGTTGCTGCTCTATTGTTCTCCATTTCTCAGAAAAATCGAAAGAAATATTCCATTTTATAATCTTCATCTTCCACCTCCTTGCCCCTCCTCGTCTGAACCTGTTCCCCTTTTGCTCGGTCCTCGTCAACAAAGAACGCCTCCCATGTTCTAGGACTCAACTCATCCCGAGTCTCGAAGCATCTACAGACCTCGAAGTCGTATGATGGTTCATGGGGAGTGTAAGTGTTCAGCTGTCTCCGCGAGTGTGGACTGCACCCAGAGAGGTGCACCTCGCCAACCGATTTGCTGGGACATGTCTGCATGGGACTGGGCACGGATGTCTCAAATCAAGGAGGGAGGGGGAAGGGAGGATCATGAATTCCACGTTCTCGATTGATTCTTGTGCGTCGGGCTCTCCTTTTCGGGAGGGTGAGGGTGTAGGACACGGGCTTTCACTTACACCAGCTGGGCGGTTAGCAACCCATCACAACCCACCATCACCTCCCTACCGGGACCGCAGAGCCGGGATCTAGACATTTCAGGTGCCAAGAGTACCTTCTATAGATAGTGTGTAAGCTGCTTGTGTCTCACTATCATGCAGAAAAGACTCGTGGGGAGGAAATCCTTCCCGTTCGAGGCCGGACACCCCCCTGATCACAACTCAGCACCCATCCATCCAGGTCACATATCACACTCTCGTCAACTCCACACTATCAGCCAGCCAAATGCCCGGTTCCCCTACTATATACGATATCCTCTGCATATAACGCTTCCCGAGAAACGTGCTCCGCGGGGGGGGGCTCTCGTGGCGCGCCTGTCTCGCCGAGCTAAGGAACGGGCCGCCCGCCTTCAACTGTCGCCTTTGTTTTCAACGCCCCTGCCAGGGGGGGGGACTTCGGACTACAACGGAATATCTTGCACTTCTATTCGATGGAACTTGCATGCACGTTGAGACATCAATTGGCTGTGGGAGGTCCGAGTGACATAGCCGCCCATCAAGGCTGAATTCTGACAGGCCAGTTAACACCCAGCGCACCGCTAACGCCGCGAGTGAAACATATTTAACCCAACGTGGGAGAACTCGGACGATTTCAATCAGGCTCTTTTCCTTATTTGATCTTATAGACGCAGGATGCATGGGTTGTGACAGAGCGTTGGGCCCCCCGGTCACGTCAGTATCCCTGAACCAAACTGTCGGAGATGCGGGCGATATCGATCGTTTACAAGAACTCAAGACCTCGGTTAATAGTCTTTCACACATAAAGTGGTAGGCCTCCTATCTAAGAATAAACATTTCAGGCATGGTCCCTTGCTGTAGTGCCCAGCTGAGGATATGGCACGAGGACTCAGCCTCGTAGACTAACAGTCAATAGATCGTGCAGCTACACCGGAGAATAGTCCTAGAGCCTTCTGGGACGTCCAATCATAGAAATGAACTAGCAGCGCGATAAGGCTGACAGCCTCCACGTCAGACTGTGACAGATCATTGTGGCTTTTTCTACAGCAAGAGGGGCATTTCCCCTCGAGTTCATTCACTTTCAACCCTCTCACAGCAAATCTTTGCACATTAACCATCCTAATAACCTCTGAAAAACCTTCAATAAATAGATCTCAAAGGAGATTCCGAGACATCAGCTACAAAGAGCCGCGGTACGCAGGCACAGAAATACAAGGATGCCTGCCAAGAACCAGGTTCTCGACGCAAAATGCTCTGAAAGTATGACATGCTCAATGTCATTGGTGGCTAGTCCTCGACGTTGCGACCAGGGACCCCTGATTGAAGAACAGGGGTGTTTTGGAACGGACTTGGAGTTGCAAGGCACAACTTCAGCTGGTAACCGTTGCTGCTAGACATGAACCTTTACAGATACAAGTTGTAATTGGTTGAGGGAGGCTTCAATGATGGTGCTGAGCTATGTTCTATTTCCATCTTACCCGGGCGAAAGTGCAACCTTCAACGCACTACAATGAATCATAAGGCAACGAGTTCATTCGGAACTTCAGTATTAGCTTCACAGCCTGCTTAACATCGTCTGAGTTGGTTCAACTCCCTGCACGAGGCATTTATCGCTTCCCATGTCAACCTGAAAATCCGTAGACCTGTCACTTGGAGGCGCAAGCCCAGAAGGCGAGAGTCTAGCTGAAGGGTGGATATTGAGACGTCCCCTTTTTGCTTTTTTGATCTGTAGTCGACCCTGTATGTAAATGCTGATCCTAGGTTCTTGTTCTGGGCAGACTGAGACATGCACGCCTTGATGGACAGGGCTGTTGAGCAATCAATGTTCAGGAATTGAGGGGTATTAGTTTGTTAATTGACTCGTTTCTACTTCTCGAACAAGGGTCTAACTCCCGAGTATCTTTCTTCATCTTCAAAGAGCAAGTTGAACCGCAATATCCTGGTCTATACTGCCACCTTCAACCTCAGCCCGTCCCGTCCCTGAGAATGCCTCCACCGAGCCAGCCGCTCCCGTCACACCGAGTACCATCCTGTTAGACCTATGAGGTCCGCCGGGCGTCTTTCTCCGAGACACACGCACACACACACATGCACATGCACTGGGCTTAACACATCATCACCTCGCGTGCGAGACACACAGACCTCCTCTACGATGATGCCGTAAGTGTGCGTCTCGCCCAGCTGTGATCGCCGATGGCAAGTGTTCCAAACGGAAAAAAGCCCAGCCCAGTCCAGCCCAGCCCAGCCTGTTTTTGGATCTCCTTCACATCCTGTTTTGAACAGTGGACTTGACCCAAGAAGGAACTCTTACGAGAAGAGGGTCTCATGCATACGCCCCCCCCTCTCAGCCATCCCATCAGTTCGCAGACCCCGAGAGTCCCGACAGGCGTCGGCTGATTCAGAGAGAGAAAAAAAAACTCAATGGTTCATGCAAGATTTCGGTTCTAGAATGATGATGTGTGCCCCGAGTTGTTGGTGTCCCTTTCGCTCGAGTCTTTCTTGTTTTCTCGATCGAATCCTATTCTCACAGCCTCGGACTGGAATGTGGCAATAAGTCGGCGATAAACTATGGTGTTTTCCTGCAGTTTGACATAGCAAACAACTTCAAAGCTATCATGTGCCGATTTCGGCAGTCTTGGTATTCATGGCTAATCCTCGAGGTAAGACTCGGACACTCTGCGATACCATCGTGACATCCCTATTACCCCTTTCCAGGCCAGGAACATCTGACTCGAGAAGATGCATCTACATCTTCATCATAGCCACTTTCATACAGCTCACTCTATAGAGAAAAACTCTATTTCATCACCAAATCTCGCCCTTCGCCATCATCAAGCCCAGCACCACCACCAACTGTGCCGTGATCCTCCACACACCCTCACGGAGACTCCGCCCAACATGCAGAAAGCCCTATGGGTCCTCTCCTCCCATCTGCCTCTTTCGTAGTGACGCTCGGAAGACTTGGCGACCAAACTGCACTCGCTGAAACAAACCGCAGATCGAGCTGCAGCCTCCATCACATTCGGCTGCCCAAGAACCAGGCTAGCGGGTGCCTTTCGAGGTCCAGAAACACCACCGTCATCTCTGGTGACACTCTCTCGCATTAGAGGGATTACGTAGAGGCGACGGGTCACCACTTGGCCCGAAGGATCCAGCCAGCCATGCATCTACAAACAAGTCCCATTACGTCCGAGTCTATTGGCCGTCATCTTGGCCACAGAAGCCCAGATTGGGACTTTCACAGTACGTCTCCTCCCAAATCTAGACTAACTAGCAAACTAATGTGGAAATCTCGCCTTCGAGTTGATCATGTTGCCGCCTCTCCCCGCCTTCCTACGCCTCCCGACCTAACCGCCATCATGACCACCCACACACCTTTGGTCCCAGCCTCCCGCTGCTAGCTAAGAGCCTCTGATTGTAGAATTGTGTCCTCGTGCTCTGTTGATGTTCTAATATCTCCGATACCCCTGTAAGCCATCTATGTCCACAGGAACACAGACATCTTGCCATGCGGATCGAGGTGCATGGCCTACACGCATGGAGTACACACCAGGACCAAGGCTTTTCGAGATTCAGGGCCGAGGTTATATCCAAGAGTCAGCACATGATTGTTAAGACGCCAATCCTCAAGGCGTTTCATGTGGTGGGCACCAAGCATGTTTGCATATTCACGGGACTCGGCGACTCCCTCGATACTGAGCAAGTGTGATACCAGCAGTCGTAATACCCCTATAGATTACTCTGTTACTAATAATCTATACCCTGTCTGTATGTTTGCTTTCTTGAATACTCCAAATTCAGGCATTACTTGTCATCCGTTGAGCCTAAGTCCCATCCAGAGAGCCCATCCAGGGAGAATCACTCGCTCCTGAGTGTCGACTACCTCGCGGAACTCGATGAATCTTACTAGCTAATTGCAAATTTGGGATATCACATACATGATACAAAGATTCAGCTGACAGGAAGATGTTCACAAACACTCCTTGTCTTCGGATCGAGCAGTGTTCTTCGCAAAACTTCAGTCTTTATTCCCCACCGACGAGATACCACACCTCACATCTAGATAGATAGAAGTCAGAAGAGATGAGATTAATTACAGCCTGGCTTTTTGGCCAGGCAAGAGACTATACTATCATAACTACCTAGGTATCCAATGTCATATGTCATAATTGCATGAAGCTTCCTCATCATCAATCTGTAAGCAGAGCCGCGACTCCATTGCCTAACAAACTACCTTGTAACAAAGCCCATCAGAACAATCCTGAGAAAACAAGTCTAAGCTAAGTAAAACATCTTGAGCGTTACCCATAAACAGTCCAGCCACCCACCCATCCATCCATTCCGCAACCAACAGTCCATCATTGGGTATCACTTCCAAACCCACCCGCCCAAACCGTGAGTGTCATGCCGAGCAAACAAGGTACCTTCGCCTTTCCCCGGTCTAGATCCAAAGGCCATATATACTTTGACCCCAGTACGGTCCAGCCGGTTATTCTGGCAAATAACGTCGTCGAGTAGAGCGTACGTTCAACTCGTAGAATTGGTCAAAACCGTGCCCATATCATATAATCCCAGCCAAAATCAGGGTATCGTATCGACGCAAAAAAGTCCTCCTTCGCCCCAGTTGACCGTGCCCGGTTCATAGGGGATGAGTCGAGATACCCTCGACAAACCAAACATGACCCAAACTGAAAAGAGAAACCATCTAAAAAGTCGTGACTGCCTCGCCTCGCCTCGCAAACTCCCATGATCCAAACCAGAGTCAAGACAATTTGGAGAAAAGTTGAAGTGAATGTCGGTCCCTGAAGCAAGCTGCGGAGCTGGGGATATCGTGTATATGCTGCCATTCGAGTCCGTAAACATCAAAAACCATCCGAGAGTAGGGATATCGTCAGCTTGAATGAGGAAAAAGAGAGTTCATGTATCATCCATGTAAACAAGTCATGCCGCAATGCGCTGCGCTTCATTCCCGCTCCCGGAACTGAAACCAAATAAAACAAAACAAAACAAAACAAAAGCTCGATCGATGCCCACATTAAAAAGGAATTTCGTCATAAAGTCGTTAAAATCATTGCCGTCTGGGAACGGCTGAGTGTTGAGGAGTTAGGAGAGAAGAAGGCGAGTTTGTGGAAAGCGAGTGAAATGTCGAGAGCCGAGGCTCGCGATCAATAGGCCGCAGCGGTTGAGCCCTCACTCGTTGCAACAGCTACCAGAGCCTCGAGACGCCCCAGAGAGTCGTTGCTCCCCGGTCGACCTGGCTGCTGTTGCGGGTGTTGGGGCTGGCTTTGCTGCTGCTGCTGTGGGTGCGGTGGAGGTGGTTGATGGTGCTGTGGTGACTCCTTCACGGGGAATCCGCTAAAACCAGTAAAGTTGGGGTGCACCATCCGATCAACATGTGCCACTCGGGGATCTGGCTGCTCTTGAGGCCTTCCCTCCCGATGAGCAGAGACAGGCCCGTGGTACCAACCGTGGCGTTTGCTGTCCCGAGATGTCGTGATGGACGGAGCCGACATGGTGTGCTGGTGCATAGACCGCGCAGCGACGGCAGGCTTAGGAGCAGCATAGGCTGGAGGAGGCTGATCTTCGAACCGAACAGTTGGAGGGTTGAGTCGGACCTGCTCGGCCTGTGCCTGTACTGCCTTGTTCGCCTCAGAGGCCCATGCTCCAGCGCTATCCCGAGGTGGAGTGCTGTGGTTGATATCGAGACGGTTGAGACCACGTTGCAAGCTAGCATCGTACATGTTGAGGTTTCGTCTCTCGTCCTGCATGGGCGTCTCGGCAAGATGCGGCTGGTAACCAGCTCGTGGGTGAGACTCGGAATCGACCACCATGGGTGAGGGCGGCCTCCTGGCAGGGCTTCCAGGTCGAGGAGGAAGAGGATCAAACGACTCGATACCTGGAAGGCGGAAAGTCGACTGTGAAGTTGCGGGATTCGCAATCGGCGGTGGCGGATTCGGGCGAACTGAAGACTGGTTTACGACGGAGCTCAGCTGGCTGGGGTTTCCATTAACATTGCGGCTATCCGGGTGCCAGGTCCGTCGGCGCCATTCGCTCTCAGACATCGTTTCTCTTGGTGGCCATGGAGCGGTTGAAGCATTCGGAGATGCAACGATGCCGTTAGCTGACGGGAAAGCGCTCACATGCGAGGCATTAGCACCGCCAGGCCCAAAGACCGGCCTTCCTGCAACTAGACCCGAAGGCGATTGAAACGGGTTCGCACCAGAAGGAACGCTCAGTCGACGGCCAGGAGTTCGAGTTCCAGGGGCATACATGCTCTGGGATCGTGAGTGAGAAGAGGGAGAATTAACCCCGGCGACCCATCGAGGGCTGCTTTGTCCAGTCGAAAAGTTGGATGAAGTCGGCGTCCCAAAGTCGCTTGGAGAGGCAGGTCGATAGGACGAGTAAGTGCTATCAGCGGCGCTTCGATACGACTCCAATGACAATCGCGATCGTGGGTCAGCCATCACCAGCGGAGCGGGTCTTCGACGAGCATCGGCGGCATGAACGCTATATGCAGAGCCAACAGAACTAACGCTCGTGATGCTAGAAGTAGACAAGGACTTGGAATGCCCTCGCTGTGGCCCGCCAGCACTTCCGCCAGTAGATGCCCGCGCTCTATTTCCAGCCTGCCGTACACGATCTGGTCGCATCTGACGTTGGAATCGAGAACCAGTAGCTGCCAGCGAATCCATGGGAATATTCTCGTTGACATGAACAGTCTGCGCATGCTGCCTCAAGTTGTCCAACCTTGAAAAGCGTCGTGAGCAGTGGCACTGAAACGGCCGTTCACCCGTATGTTTCCTGTTGATTACGGTAAGCATGACTTTTCCAAAGCGAAATACGAGTTGACGCACCTGATGTGCCTCGCCAGGTGCTCACTGCGAGTGAAGCTCAGGTTACAGGGCGGATAATCAGTGCAGTAAAAGCGCTGCGACTTCTTCTTCTTGCTTGATCGTGGTCCATCAGCGCCAATACTTTCCTCGTCCGAAGCCTGGCCCTCTTCGACTGTGCCGGTCTCTCCGTCAGAATCATCCATATCTACATCGACCGAATCTGCCGACTTGTTGGAGTGTCGAGAGTTGCCGCGCCTAGGCATCCTCGGTTGCGGTGCTGAATCGGGTACCTGCACGCTCTGCGGGAAGGGGCTGGAGGGGAGCGGCTTCTGACTAGCCATGGAAACATTGAACGTCGCTCGGGTCGGAGTCGCACCATCGTCGATAGGTCTTGAGGGATGCGTGTGAGGCGCTGTGTTGGGTCGAGGGGTAGCGGGCGACGAAGCCATGACATCTTCGCGCGAGACGGGGTTTGCCAGCGGCGAATTCACTGGACGGAATGCGGCCGCCATGGCGACAGAGGTCGGGGGGTGTTATCGATGGCGATGCTAGGTATAGACGGAGGTGCGATGAATGCTGTGTCGTTTCGTTTCGTTCCGCGGGATCACCAGTCGGAAGAGGGTGAGAAAAGAGGGTTGTAAAGGTGCAACGTCAATGTCGCACACGCACGAGAGAGCGCAACCGGTCGGGTACTCCTTGTGTGCCGCTAGATGCTGTCGGGACTAGGTTATTCTTATTCGCACTTTGGTAGGCCAGGCCAGCAGCCGTGATGAGGATGAGGCTGAGAATAGGATTGCGAGTTGACCGACGAGTTGGTCAGCGGGACGCGGGGCGGTTCTTGTCGGGCAAGCGCACACCTCAAGCGAACAAGAGGCACCGGGGGGAGAGGATGGAGATAAGAGGTTGTGGTCCGGAGGGGCAGGACGTCCGTCAGATAGACCTAGGGCGGGGGGCGGGATGAGTCGAAGTTGAGGGCGGATCCCAGAGGGGGGAGGTGGATAGAAGTAAGGGAGTTGAAGGGGGGGAGAGACAGCGAGGATGGAGAAACAGGGAGACCGTGTGTGAGAGTTGTAAGAGGATGAGAAGAGGCGTTCTCAGACTCCTACCAACGCCGCAGTAAGGTCTGGCGCAGAAATGCCGGTGGGGGAGGGCGGCGTGCGTAGTGGTGATGCAAGCGAGCCAGGCCAGGGCCTAGATCCGTAGCACTGACACTGACTGACTTGACTTGCTTGCTCGGTCTTGGCTTGGGGCTCTGCAGCGAGTGAGAGAGCAAGAGTAGAGGCCGACCAGCCGACTCGATTCTGGATGCTCTCAAGTGTGTTTGCTTTGGCGCCTTTCGAGGCTTGATGATCGCCAACTCCGAATGTTCATCAAGGCAGCAAGAAGAAGCGAGAGCCGACAGTCAGAAACAGAGCAGACGCAGAAGCAGGTTGGTGCGTGACGCAGATGAAAAGGTTGACAGGCTGAACAGAGCACACAAAGTTGCGACTCATGAGTCGAGACAGGGGCACCAAAGGGAAAAGTGGCAGGGCCGCAGGGGCAAGCGTGGCGATGATGTATGTCTATGGTTGCTTTTCCGCCCCAAATCGGTGGAGTCCGGATCCGGGATGGGATGGGATGGATGGGATGGATGGATGGAGGCATGGATCGAGTCGCCCAGTTCCCTTCCCCTACTCTAACTAAGCCCGAGTCTTTGTTAGTCGCGTTGCCTGTCCAATCAGCCCCGAGACCAGCCACCTTGGACAGTTGCCCTCGCTTTTGTCATGCTCATCGAACCCGGATCACCCTGTGTGCGAGAGACGGACGAGAACCTAATCCCCTAGGGCTGTAAATCGAGGCTGGCACTGGATACTCGGCGCTGTCTGTTTCTTGGGTTCTGCCGCCTTCGTCTCCCAGGCGCCAGCCAGCAAGCCAGATGGATACTCTAGATGCTCCGCTTTTCACGCTGCGACCGTTCGTTCGTTCGCTTGCTCGAGTGACGAGAGTCGAATCCATGTCCAGAGCGGTGACTCTGCGTATTCCTTCTTACCCTCACAGATGGGGTGGAATGGGGGATGGGGAGTGGGCGGCAAGCGAGCGAGGCTCTGGTTCTGGCTCTGCCTCTCGCTCTGCCTCTCGCTCTGCCTCTCGCTCTGGCCTTCTTCCTTCGATTAGTACCCGGTATGATAAACCAGGCACACGGGTCTGGTATCCCAACATGTGCACCCTCTTTGGAGTCGCACCGCGCCCCTCGCTGAATAATTCTGCGGCTTGCGTAAGGACAGGACAGGCTGCGCAAGGACGATGGGACCTGTACGCCCAAGAACACGGAGCGACTTCAGCAACCGACTGCATTAAACACGCAGTCCGGCCATGTCAGAGACGTCAGGTACAGGTCACCTGCACCGGTTAGCAGGGGGCGGGCCAGGTACATAGCGCCCAGTACCTGATATGATCCATGCGAGGTATGGCCCCCTGTAAGCCCTGTGTGGACGCAGTTCCCAGCTAGTTCCAGCCCACGAGTAACAGCTGGGTCATTAATTCTTCGGTACTTTGCAAAAGGTTGAATCTTCCAAAAGGCATCTCGTCAGCCTTGCGACTTCTCCTCTTTGCCATGACGAAAGTCATAAACGTTGTTTCTGCCACCCATCAAACGCAATCAATCTGCGGGGTCCGACGAAACAACACGTTGGCCAAAAGGTTTCAATACGTGAGCGGGCCATCTTCTGCCCACTGTCCACTATCCACCGTCCACTGCCCTCTCTTCGGTCAGGGCACAAACCAACATGCAGGCTTCGCGACATGGTCGTCCCAGTTGGGTCCAGCATGCATGCGAGGGGCTGGGTCCTCGACTTGTTCTGAGTGGGCCAGGGGCCATGTCACGGAGGGTCAGAGACGGCGCTTTGATTCACAGGGGACCCGTCCGCTGCTGTGCGATGTAAAAATAAACCTCGAACCAGTGGTATGGTGAGCCGAAATCTTCTGCTTGACTCGAAGCGAAGCCGTCCCTGGCCGGCCGCAAGGGGCCGTGGCGGGCCCCAGCGGATTGACATTGCAAGTAAGTCCCCGGTTTTGTCCTGCGAGGACAGCACGATTCCGGTATCTGTACGGAGTACAGAATCGTCGACTGCGTATTTCAGGTTGCTCCGGTCACACTCGTGGCATGCCAGAAGAGGGATCCAGAGTCGACAAAATGGGACATCCGTTTTCGTTTTCAGGGCCCCTTCCCTTGCCCTTGCCCATCCCCATCCGTCCCGAGTCTTTCCAGGGACCTCCGGCAGGCTTCAAGGTCATCTGGCCGTGGAAGCGCCCGGCCGGCTTACCCATGCCGTCCAATCTGATACTCGACCCCTCACCGCGTACCTAACGTCTGATGCAGCACGACCTGCTTGCGGTCGTAGGCTTAATGATAGGCAGCTGGCGATGTGATGGTGCCTGGATCCCGCAGCTCGCTGGGCATGAGATGGAATCGATGATGAACATCTTAGTGCGGGGATCCAGAGTTGCGTCTCTAGCTGAGTGCAACCCTGCGAACATGGCCTTGCCCGCCACCTGCTCAGACCGTTGGATTTCCCCTCGTCAGGTCCATCGCTGCATGTCTCTGCTGCTCCGTAATTCGTGTTGAAACTGACGGCCTGGTTGACTAAAATGCCCACCATTGAGGACGATGGCCGTGAGCGATAAAAAGGCTCGAGAGCACATGGTTGACCGACTACTGTAACGCGATCGACCCTCCCATCATCTGCCGCGCTGGCCGGGAGCGAGCAATGACGTGAGATGCCTTGACCATGCGTGGAGACTCGCTATGAAGATTGCCATCGTGCCCTGGCCAACAAAATACGAATGGCGTGCAAGTAGGTACTATCAAGTAAGTATCGAGGGGGACCAGCTGGTCGTCCAGGCTAATCATCAACGTCCCAGGGTCAGCCGAAGATGCCGTGCAAGAACCCAGTGCTGACCTTGCATGACGCATTGAGCTCTTGTGGCCTGGTGCTGTGTACTGCCCCCCATAGCAAGTTTCAAATCGACCCGATGAACGTAGCAGCGACTCCAAGTCGAATACAGACACAAGCTGTTGCTTCTGTTGTTGCTGTTGTCGTTGATGCTGTTGCTCCTCATCTTGTTAACATGTGCCTCAACGGCATGTACCAGGCCCGTGTCTCACGGCGGTGTGTGCTTGTGGACGGACCTAAACCTGGTGGATCGTGGCTAGTCTGTCCCGTGGCCAAGGAACCAGTCCGAGCACTTAGAGCAGAGCCACATGAACCCCTCAAGAACAGGGAGGCTGGAGCAAGGAAATAATAGTTCTATCGATATTCTGAGCCTTGTCCCTTTGGCCGAGTACAACACGGTAGTGAGTAGTGAGCGGCCTTGTGGTTGCACAGCAGCGCTCGCACCAGTAGCTCGGAGGGGTCGGTCGGTCTGTGTGGGTGCCAGCCTCTGTAAGCATTTGGCATCTGGTCTTTGGTGTAACATTGGCATTGCATGGTGCGCGCTTGCGTTTCTGCAGCCTCAACCTGTCTCACATATTGCGGCGTCTGCTTGCCTGATCAGTGAGTTGTACCTTTTTTGCAACGCCGTTGCTTGAGTCAATTCAAGATCACGGGACACACCTAGTAGCCAATCGAAGGCGCCCAGATTTATGACGATATCGTCAGTGATATTGGAAGCGGAGATAATCGCTTCTTCACAGGAACCGAGGTGTACATGTTCAGGGCCTGTCTCCGGCCACCTGAGGAGCCGAGTATTGCATTGGCCCTGACCCTGGTTGACTCGTTCGTTTACCAAAATCTCCCACTTGCCGTCACAAGTCGGCCAGATCGGGGGCGGCCGATTGAAATTGACTTTTGGTGGATCTTTTTGAAGTCGAGGTGGTTGGTACTCGTGGACATGGACGCGGACGCGGACGTGGACGGGATGTGGTGGAAGCCGTGCCTGGAAACAAGTTGGAACCTCAAACTAACGTTAGGCATTGCCCGTGCTTTGACGGTTCCTATCGGCAGATGCAGATAGATGCTGATGGACAAAAACGTGAGGACAGTATTGAGCAAAGATACCGCCTAGGAGTGTTGACCGATTAGTTGTCATGTCGCGCATTGCATTGTATGTGTAACCCGCGTGATAGGATCTTCCTCCAACGTCAGATGGTGCTGTCGGTGCTGGTGGCTCAAGCAGGCACGCACTCCTCCCTGTCCCCTATACACATCTGACGCTCCCGCCCAACGGCCACGTTGGGTACCTCGGTGTCTGCGTGTGCTGTAAGTATTATCTGCGGGTATGTTTAGCTGGCTGTGCATGTGTGAAT
>NKCJ01000592.1:0-21750 GCA_003947015.1 Fusarium sp. AF-6 | reverse complement strand
GTATTATATCTAAGGCAACTTAGCATGCTCTATCCGGAGGTGCAATACAAGGGCATGTACCTCGGAGACCACTATTCCCACCCAGTATGCCGTATCCTTCTGGCCATCTGGGATTTCGTAATAGAAGGTCAAAATGAGAGCCTGGATGAGCGTGATCCTGTCCTGCTCGCAGTCCATCTTGTAGAGGAGCGGCCAACATTGGTCATAATTCACCATAAGCTATGCGAGTGGGTATTATACCCGGACTTTTTGAAGGAGCTCTTTTTGTGCACTCTTCCTTATCAAGAACCCAGCGGAGGAGAGATGTGGCATGTTGACGAATGCTGACCCGGCAAACATGATGGCTTGGAAAAGAATCAAGCTAACCCTGCTTGATGTTCTGCCTTTGCCATCCAGTGCCTTGAGGAATTCGTCAAGATCAATCGAAGGTAGGTACGGATAGATGAACTCGATATGAGCCGTGATCAGGATATCGCGAAGAGGCTTGTCGGGGATAGCCAATGCGCCCTTCTCCTCCAAGTACGCAATATCATCCTGGCCCATGTGCAGGGAGAGATAGCTTATTAACAGAGATGTGTCACCCAGTGCCGCATATGTGGGTTGGAGGAAGGCTTTCTTTGGTGGGTTTGCAGCAATTGGCTGTGCGTTCGAAGATGCCGCACGAGATGCCAGATGTGAAGACACAAAACAAGGCCCTACGATGAGTTCCGTCAAGTCTTGACTGCGAGTTACGTTGGCTAACTAATAGTCATTGGTACCTTTTATTTTCAATTGTTGTCTTCGAGGAGCGTGCAGTTACCAAACATACTGTTCGAAATCGAACTTTCTCTTTGGGTGCCAGGTAGGGGCAGCCTTTTAGGCATACGGGCCCTGAACAGAACTAAGCTGCGTCCATAAGGATTGGCGCTTCAATTCAGGTTCGCCTACGGGTTTTTGCACATTCTTGGCTTGCTCGGAGATAGTTTGAACCTCGCGGATTAGGAAAGGGGCTCAAGGGGGGCCAACCTCTTCTCGCCCCTCTTCTCGACGATGCACTTTTTCTTACCAGCTACGCAATTGCTGCACGGCGTGCCTCTCTCTGCATAATCGCACCGAACTTATGCGAGTTGAGAATAAGATGGCACACCCCAGCCAGTAAAGACGCCAAATTTCCCACGGCCTACGCCGCCAAAAGTATTAAAATGGGATAGACCTGTCAAAGTAGGCAAATCCAAGCAGAATTTCGGAAATCACTGCTACCTTCATAGCAATTAGAGGAAAATAATAAGACTTTCATTCATATTCGACCACCAAACCGTCCGTGGAGTACCACCATCGCAAACAACATATGAGGTAGTAATATCTTGGAACGTTCTAACAGTGGGCACCTGTCCTTGGCCACGACTAACTCATAGCTTTGCCTCTGCCTCTCCCTAGAGCGATCCGTTTTCTACTTCGGTTCAATCAATTTTAGATCCCTGGTGATCAATGCTCGCCCAACCCTTCTTGAATGCCTAGGATCTGCTCTCCGCCGCGAGTAATGCCATTCGCTTGACTTCTTTTCCATAATCATTCCCGTTCGGTAGCCTCTGTATCGTGTGAATATGATATTTGGCCGGCTCTTCGTTGGTCAGGAAAACTCCCGAGTGATGGTCGAATTCCAGTAGAACAACAGGGCTTTGTATGCGGTAATAGAAAGGGTCATCTGGGCCGTAGCCTCCGATCCACGAAAAGTATGTCTCGCATATCCATGATCGGATCTGCTGCAACCGTATTGCGAGAGGCTTGGAAGGCAGCAATATGAGAAACTCGGCGACTATGGCCATGAGGAGGTCTTGCTGTTCTTTGGTGAGGTTCTGGGCGAGTACTCCCTCATAGGGAATTACCCGGTTATCTTGGAAAGCGCCAGCTAGATGTCTCTTGTCATTGTCATCAGTTTTATCTTATCAAAACATAGGGTGTGTGTGTCTACCTGATCAGCGGGATTGTAGCGACCTTTGGGCATGACCGGATCATGCATCTTGACATAAGTTTGAGCCTTCTGTTGATGCTTGGGGGCTAACGATTGCATGAGCTGCAAACCAAGTCGGCCTTCCTCGGCGCAGATCTCGACGCCCTCGTCGGGGCCACTATCGATTATCTACGCCACGAGATCAGCTGTCAGATTCGCCTTGGTTCATTTGCATCCGGCACACTTGAGCTGGTCCATCAGCCATTTGGTACTTACACAAGGCTCAGCACCAAGAAAGACTGGTCCAATAACCATCTGGTCCTTTTGTATCAAGATGTGGAGACAGAGGTGATGGCCAAAGAATAAAAATCCCCACGGCTGCGTTCTCGACGGTTGTCCGTACATGGAAAACCTACAAAGGCAAAAGACAAGAGAACTTGGTCAACGGAGGCTCACTACACACCAACAAGGTATATAGTGGTTGGTATTAATTACTTACCAGTAGCTATATTCGTTGAGGATGGCTTGACGCTCGCAGATATGGCCTAGGAACTTGTTGGTCTTCATTGCTCCCCTCACCTTGGCGAAACCCTTTTCGCTCAGTGAACTCCGTAGGAGTTCTAGAATTAGATAGATCTTGTTTTCCTCGAGATGCTCCAAGCGGATACCGCATTCGTACAAGATGAGCTCGGGATTGCTCCATTTCCGGCTGATTTGAATTCGGGGTTAGCTCAGACAATTTCACAAGGACCTGGAATCTTACCAGTCATCCGAGTCTGCAGGGAAGACTGCCAACTGCTTCTCTTCCTCGCTCAATGAGTCCAACAATCGGCGGGCAGTGTCTACCTTTTGCATAATCAGGAATGCTAAGCATAGCACAAAACTGTTTACTTACCATGCGCTGGGTTGGGGCGCATTCATGTTGCAGGCTATATAAGCCTTCTCGTTTGGCTCCGTCATTCGTAACGCCATAGAACTGAGTGCTTAAATTCGCTTTCCATGTCTTCAATATGGGTTTCAACACATCACTGTTCAGTACCTTCTCTGAGTACTTGTAGGGGTCATTGTAGTCAACCCCGTCAAACCGAGCCCAACCTGCCAGCCATCTGTCAGCCTTCTTAACAAGCCGCGGTGTCTAAGACTTCTCGGGCTTCGGTCAACAGGGAGAGTTCAATATCACACCTTTATCGGGTATGAAGTTGCGATACTCATGCTTGTTTGTTTTGGCGAGGGACTCCATGTTGGCCCCAATGGTATTCAATTTCGACCAACGAGAAGTGTGTATAGAAGTTTTTCCCGATATCTTTTACTACGTAGTATTAATCTTTTAGCACCAATAACCTGTCGTATGCACTGCCGAGGCATCCCCGGATGCTAGGCAGGTGTTTGCCCGGGGAAAAGTTGCCTCCCCCACCCTGTAGTGGTTTTCCGGGGGACTGTTTCCCCGGCACCTACGACTCAGAGAGTGTACTGTGTTGACATGACAGTTGACAACTGGATGATTTGTGTGCTTGTATTAATGCCCAGTCACCTGTCTTGGTCTATTATTCTGATGTATGGGGCAAGAATTCACTTACAACTTCCTCAAGCTTCAGCGACCCAACAAGGCCTGAGTGCACAATGACTTCCCAGGAAGATTTCAGCTCCAAATACACCAATGCCAACGTGGCACCGGGTGCTGCAGCTTATGCTACTGCCAAATTCCGCGGTCTAGTGAAGACGCTGGAGGACGTCGACAACGGTAGCATTAGGGAGATTGCTCCAGCAATCATCGTGGGTCTCTTTGTTCCTGTGAACTATAGGTTCCTTGGAGGCTGACCCTTGCAATCCCAGGCCGTGATTTTATGCGGACAAAAGCGCGGAGACATTGTGCCGCTATTATTCCGCGACTTGGTAGATGGAAAGTCGAATGATGAACATAGAAGTCTTTTCATGTTGCTTCGGCATGGAATCACTGTAGCCTGGCCCTTTTTCGGACTACCAAACGCGATGCCGGCCTGCCTCGGGCTGGTAAACGAGCTGCGCCGGGCAGACATAGCTGTTTCGCGCGAGCTGGGAAGGTTAGTGGCCATGTCTTACATTGAGCAATACAACGCTAATTGCGACCAACGTCAAGGCCATTGTTCGGGGAGACAGACTGGCTCGCCAAAGGGCTGGATACCAACCAGACAATATATCGAGCCGCAGGAAACTCAGAAGTGGGACAAATGATTGGCGAGTTTTTCCCCGAGATATGTATGCCGATGGATGCCCTCCTCCGCGTTACACTCACAACTGACCCACGCAATAACTAGCATACGTGGCCAACGCCGTGATCTTTGGTTTTCTAGTTGGAGGATCTCAGAACGTTCAAAGGTTGCCACTAACCGAGGTGATTGTCGCAAGCGCTATTGCCGGAATAGGGGCCACAAGACAAGCGAAGAGTCACATCAAGGCTTCTATGGGACTCGGGGCTTCTCTGAGTGCCATGGAGTCAGTTGCTGCCGTCGTTGATGAGATTTCTGCTTGGAATGGGGATGAACGCCCAGGAAACATCAATGTGGCTGACTTGGCAGAGGAAGCAAAGGCCAACTTGGAGAAGTACGACTATCAATAGCGCCGGTTCGACTTTTCCTATTTAATTATAGGCTTATCCTTTAATCTATTATAATTACTTATAACTATTATCCTTAAGGCTATTCTTTCTTTCCCTTCTAAGCTATGATATAGCCTTTTGGATTAAGACTAACATAGCTATTTAGCTAGAGATTAGCCAGCTGTAGGTATTATATAATTACCCTCAGAGCTATTATATAGGATCCCGCTTAATATTTCTAGATACTATGTAGTTATTAAATCAGCTCTAGGGCTATAATAAGGGAAGCATTATTAATTAAAGTAGCGCGCTATGCTTTTTAGCTTAGTAGTAATTTTTAATAATTAAAAGTCTTATTTGCTCTTAAAGCTAGCTTACTAAGGCCCAGCGTTTAAATCCCAGAGTATATATTAAGCTTAGGGGGCTCTATAAGTGTTACGCTGCTTTGTGCGAACCAGCGCAATAACCAGCTCACGTGCCCCTAACCTTTCAGAGGGGCTTCACAAAGGAAACCTTTGTCTTTCGCCACGGCTTCCGTCATCTTAGATATCTAGCAAGCTTCAGTTCAATACAACCTTTTTGCCTACCGAGCTTTCCGTGACGTAAGAAGTCATAGCTATAACAATAAGGGGATAATAGAGAAGCTAGCGTGCCGGCGGTGCCTATACGCTGAAGGGGCGTATTAAATTGGCTCTAGGGCTGTGATAAGGGAAGCATTACTAACTAAAGTGGCGCGCCATGCTTTTTAGCTCAGTGGTGACTTTCGCTAGTAGTTCATTGAGCAGATTCATAGCCAGGGTGGGCCTGCCTGCTGGCAGACGGATTTGTAGGCAGTAAATCCCAGAAACCCACTTCTGCAAAACGCCAAGCTGGGTGGCTGGTGGACTGGCTCGCTTAGACAAGATTGGCCCACGTTTCGGTATTTCGGGGTATTCGGACAGCTCGAGTCTTAGCCGCCCGTCTGATTGTCAAAGCGCGTTTGACAGTAGCAAGCGCTAAAAGTGGGGTTGAAAGAGCCTACCTTGTTCTTCTACAAAGGAAAGGGGTCGGAAACCATGCCCCAGATTTATTGACAAATGTGAACCCATAATTCAGGTCCAGGCTCAGCCAATTGGTTAGATTCGGGCGGAAGAATCGATCCGTCGCGCTCGGATACGCACGGGGCTACTAAATCTCGCTATGCCCCATCCTTGCCGGCCGTACTGCGTTGGGCTTCCCACTTAGCCCGATATCTCCCTTGAAGAACGCGTTATCGTGCGTGCCTTTTTGTCCATACGGCACAAAGTCAAGATTGGGCCGAGTCAGTCTGTCAGCTTCTTGCCCATGGATATTAACTCTGGATATATGTTCAAGGTCACAAGGACGACATGGGAAGTTTCCTGAAATGCAGACCCTACCTACCTAGCATGTGGAAGCATAAAAGTGTCAGACTTACGAACAGGGAAGATCCATAATTCGGGTCCAAAACCAGCTGATCTAAGCGGAGGAATTGATCTGTAGTGCCCAAACACGCACAGGCCTCCCAAATTGAGCCACCAGCCTGTGCAGACGGGCTTCATGAGCTATGTTTAGTAAGCCTACAGCTCTCTTGGCTCTACTCCGTACTGACTGCCAGAACCTCTGGCGTGTTCCTCCAAGTATCTGCCAACAAGAGCTCGGGCATCCTCTCCTCTGGTGACATGACCTAGCACATGTTGATCGGGTCGGTCAACTACTCCTCTGCCGCCCCCGAGTCCCATCAATGAAAGCCATGACTCTGGCGCCGAAACACTTCTCACATCTAGCACCCTGATCGGGATTTGAATGATCCCGAACTGATAGGTAGAGTCCGCATAGCCAGTACCCGAGTGGAGTAGAATGAATTCATTCTCAGGCACCAGATCGAGGGTTGATCTTCCGTCCTGTAACCATGCATGTGGCACTCGCGCACCAGCCACCGATGAGGGCTCGTAGTTTCCACAGTCGGTTCTCAACTGTGTTGCATCAAGTGCCGCATCATATACATAACCGATCTGCAAAGACAGTGAGTCAAAGTGCCCCTTGTTCAAGACCAATTCTTGCTCAAAATCTCGTTTCAGCGTGGGGTCATGGAATGATGCACCATTCTCCAGGACCTTTGCAACGGCGCTCTCCACTCGTATGTTGAACTTGGCCCACATATCCTCGTTGTAGGCTGACTGAACCGAGTTGGCAATTGCCACTGGCCGACGATCCTGGGTATAGGTACGGAGCAAGTGACATATTGAATTGACTCTGGAGCGTAAGACAGCTCCGAGCTTCCAGATCAAGTTATGGGCGTCTGCGATCCCTGTATTTATCCCCAAGCCCCCTTGTGGAGGGAAAGAATGGCTTGCGTCACCAACCAGGTGGATGCGGTGGGTTGCATCACTGTAGTCGGTGGCTACTCGCGCCCAGGTGTACCATATGTTGACTGAGTGTATCTTGATGTCCACATCTGGCCCGACGCAGGGTTGGATCAGTTCCTTGCACCTGGCCTCGGTGAAGCGTTCCTTGGGCTCTTGGCTTGGGTCGATGACGCGGGCGTGGACCCAAGACTGAACGGGGTGATAGATGATAAGCCCAGCTCTGTGATCGGGATGGAAGCAGAATGAGAGCTGGCCGCGTCGGTCTCTGCCCTGATACGACTTTGCCAAGTCGCCCGAGGCATGGATCGAGCAATAGAACCGCTTCGGGCGCTCCGTGCCGTCTGGAGAAGCCCACTCGACGTTGGTCATGGCCGCCCGCACGGTGGATTCGGTCCCGTCGGCACCGATGATGAATTCCGATTTGATCCTGACGACCTTGGAGGCGTCGGAGCGGCTTCGAATAACAGAAACGGGTTTGCCAGCCTCGAATTCTAACCTCAGCCAGTTCCAAGACCCGTGAATGGTGACACACCCAGTGGACAGGGCGGCCTCTTGGAGAAACTCCTCCATTATGGGCTGAGAGATATTGCACAGAGGCTCCGGTGTGACATCGCTGGCGGCATCGTCTTGACGCTCGTAAGGAAGCTTGCCCAGCTCATGGTCTGCTATCCCCAGGTTGAATCTGACCCAAAAGGCATCTTTGAGAGGAGCGCCAAGCTCTCGAAGGGCACGAACATCCAGGCCCGCCTGTCGGAAGATCTCGAGGGTTCGGGGGTTTATGGCGTGGGCCTTGGGCTGGCCGAGGCGTGTCCCATAGCGTGTGACCACAACAGATGGTATACCCTGCCTCCCTAACAAGTATGCCGAGAACAGACCTGCGGGACCTCCGCCAACAATGACCACAGGTATGGTAGCAGGTGGCTCAGCAGAGCTGGCTGGGATCGTTGCGCAGGCTAGAGGTGCATCGGACATTCTGACAAAAGCTGACGAGCTTGGACTGGCCATGCTCCTATCAATCCCAGAGATATACTAATAAAATTGACAAGATTTGCAACCATGTCTAGGCCACCCCCGGATCCCAGCCACCCAATAGTGATCCACTATTTACAGGACCAGGAATTCTTTTCCCGGGGAATTTCAATGCCGTCCCTGCATTGCTGCCGTCGATGCCGGCGATCGCCGCGTTGCCTCTGCAAAACGGCAGTTCATACAAGCCTAGGTAGTTTCTATGACTCTACCATCTCTGGATGTCGAAATCGATGCATCATCTTGGAAGACTTCTCCATCACTGTCGCTTGCGCTACAGCCGTGCAAGATTATAGAGCCAATTGAGCAACATCTCACCGAAGATTTAATTCCAGGGCCACCGCCAACTGTGGCTGACGTTAGTCCTACAGTAGGCCCTGATCATTTTGATCCCCGTTCATGATCAGGGCCTTAGTAAGGCTATGGCCCACATGCCGAGGCGAAGACCCGGCCAGCCACCCCCTCAATCAAGGCCCTGTACATAAACGTAGATTTTCCCCGGATCTGGCTCTATCTTCCGTGGACGCAGCCCACATCCACATCTCATCTGACATGATGCCACAAGACGTGCCCTCCTCCAACGGCCGGCGGGCCAAGCGAGTCTCTCGGGCTTGCGACTACTGCCGCCGAAAACGGGTACGTGACTTGACCGGCTGACGGGGCCGCTTGCTGCTGACGCCTGAGCCAACCAACAACAGCTGAAGTGCACCGCCAACCAGCACCCGTGTCTGAACTGCCAGCTCTACAACGCCGAGTGCACCACTCGTGACGGCGGACGACGCTTCGCTGGCCGGGCCGAAGCCGCCGCCGCCGGCCCCGCCCGAGCCGACGTTTCGACACTAGGCATGGCCGAGGACCAGGGCAGCATAGATAATCACAGCGTTGACCCAACTACCAAGTCGCCTTCAAACGCATTCGATGCTGAACTGTCGGCGCCGCAGTGGGTCCCGGAGCAGGACGAAAATGAAGAGGCTGCTGCTCGGGACTTTGGCCATGTGCTGCACCAGCTTGGCATTGGCGTGTCGTCTGACTTCTGGGCGCTGGATCAAACGACCCCAATCGACATGTCTAGTGTCCAGGCTGACCCCAACTTTATGAATGCCATGTCTGTTGTCAAGGGACTTGTCACGGATCCCAACGCCAGCCCCCGGAATCAAGGGGGTCCCTCGGCGGCGACGGTGAACGGCTTCGCGTCTACTCCAAGGTCCATGGTCAACTCTGTCCATGGCAAAGTGTCAAGCATCGAATCCCTTGCCAAAGAGCAAACAAGTACCTCGGACTCGGAACGGCTCATACCGGCCGGCCTCTTTATTAGAAAAGATGAAACCGTAGCCAATTATATCGGTAACCCCACTAGTCCTTGTTCACTTACTCCTCTAGATGCTTACACACACCGCGCTAGGTCTGAGCTCAGTTGGCGCAACGCTGGCTCTCTGTCTCAAGGATGCCCTCGAAAGCCAGTCGCTTCGCCCCAGTGCTGACTCAATGGGTTTCCTGATCGAGTCCGCACCGCACGTCGACGAGGCGGGCATGGAGTCATTGCTTGATCTTCAGTCCCGGAAGCTACCTCCTAGAGACACAGCCATCCAGAGCATTGATGGTACCTACATCCCACTCACCTTGACGTCGCCAGGAGTCTGACATGTTTCGCAGCGTACTTTGCCAATCTTGATTCCTTTTATCCAATCATTGATGAGCAGCCTTTTCGTGCCAGATGCGAAAAATTGTATACGTCGGAACGACCGCAGCTTGTTGCCCTCGACTACTCCCTATTCTTCGTCGTCGTTTCGATAGGCGCCATCAGTACCAGCCACACCTCTCCGGAACCTGACGACACCGACCACGTATCCATCGACGCTTATGAGCAGGCTTGGTCCATGTTGCATGACTCGATTGCTGCACCAAGTGAAGCATCGTTGCAGATTCTCTTGCTTCATGTAACATCTGTACCTGACATCTCATACCCCGTGCCTAGCTGACGAGGTAGATTTTACGCCACCTGTACTACGGAAAGCCCGGGATAGCATGGGTATTCTGTGGACTGGCGATCCGCATGGCACAAGCGCTCGGCCTACACCGGAAAGAGCCCAGCGACATGGATCTCCCCCTGAGCCAGCTACAGCTCCGCGCTCGCCTCTGGTGGAACATGCACCGCTTGGATGCGTGCGTCGATCTATACCGCGCCTGATGCCAGACTAATGCTTCGATAGGAATCTCTCCTTATCGCAAGGCCGCCCCCCGGGGCTTTCTGACCTCATGTACGATCGAGAAGAGGCCTTCGCAGGCGCGGGGGGCGATAAAGATGACCTTTTTCCTGGCCTATCACAGGTAGTCACTTGGGCCTTGCAACTCAGTCAGATACAGACGCGGTTTTGCGGCATCATGCACTCTAGGAATACGGTTCACGCAAGGCTCGATGCTATCGTCGGCATAGACGAGGACCTGCTGGCATGGAAGGGCAGCCTGCCCAGCACATGTGCCCCGGGCCAGCACATATTGGTGTCGCCGGAAAGACATCTGCACGTTGTCCTGATGCACCTGGAATACTTCAACCTGGTGCGGGCGGTCCACTGGGCAGCCATCACTTTGAAGCCATGCTGCGGTATCGACGGTGACGGTTCATGGCTGGCTCCTCGCATCCAAGTAAGCGAGGCCCTTTGTGTCGAAGCTGCGCGGTCGTTTGTCAAGGTTTTGAACGAGTACGTTTTCCGAGTGGTGACGGGCCGATTTGCTAACACATCAACAGCACCATGAATCAGCTCAGAGGAACCAAGATATTCATGTTTGGGTGAGTTCTGCCGAGGACATATACTTAGCCCAAGCCCGTAGCTGATGACTTTAGTTTCCAAACCACCAATTACATGGCGGCGCTTGGTGTCTTGTACCGGAGCATCTCCAAAGACCCACTGAGCTTCTCAGCGCGGGCCGATCTTGAGCATTTGCGTGCTGGCAAGATGCATCTCGATCGCGATATTCCCAGAAACACCGCCGGCCACGCGCTCATGGCCTTGTTTGAGAACATGCTCTCGACGGCCCAAGATCTTGTCTAGAAGTGGAAAGAAACTCGGCAACGATGCTTTGGGTGATAGGAATTGGACATGGTTGAACAAGAGTATGAGATTGTGACAATAATCTCGCCTTTGTTGTACTCGAAGCCCGGCCCTTGGTAGGCTTATTGACCCAGGAGATGAAAAGACATGACGTGAGAGAATGTGACCACTTCAGTAAAACTATCCATACCCGAGTTTTTGCTTTCAGGCTCAATCCCTCGTCCGTCGCTAAGCAGTAGGCCTGCGGTGATTTGGCGGATCCAAGCTTACAATAGGGCACTACCTTGACTCGCAATAGCTAAGGCTAGCACCTGGCTCCGAGTCTGTGACATTGCTTGTGTACCGTAGTCATCAGAGCACCTGTGATCCTTGGACCCCGGAGCCCTCCCAACCCCCATCGACTTCTCCGGGTCAGTACGCTAACCCAGGGTCACATGCCCAGAGACTCCTTTGCATACCTATACCATCCCCTCAACTGATTCATCGAACCAACTACTCGCCCACTTCTCGGTCTTCACACCAATCAACCAACTTCATAATTGACCAACCCAGAGTCCTCTGACGAATTCTTTTACCCCAGATGTACAAAGGAACACCCAAGGCCAAGGTGCCGACACTCATCCCAGCCATGGTGGCAAATGTGCCGTCATACCCGCTATGCTCTATCCATTTGTTCGCATAAAAGGAGACCAGGAAGGCAACAACAGCTGCTCAAACAGTTAGAAACCCGGTGCCAGTCTCATCTGAGCCATAATGAACGAACCTTTGAAGCCCATTTCCGCAACAACAACCTCTCCAGCGACTGGGCGGTAGGCGTCAATCGTGTACACCACGGCAATGTTGCCACAGCCTACAACTCCGAATCCGACTACAAACTTGAGTGTCAGCGTGTACACGTGAAAATGGAACACAGTTCGGGGACGGGGGGTCGTTACTCACGCAGAGCCATGCCGACAGCGGCAGCAATCCAATGAAGCTCATGCTGGACTCCAAAGCCAAACAGAATGAGCGACCCGGGAACAATGATGGCCATCGGCAACAGTGCAGGTAACCGCATCTCGGGCTCCCGAATACCCGCGTTGCGTTCTGTCAACTTGTTTGCCACAAAGTCTGAAAAGACTCCGGCAAAGGGCATGCTGATCAGAGCTCCGAGGAGGCTGGACACCCACAGAACGCCCGTCTGCCATGTGTTAAAGCCGTAAACCGACTGAAAGGCTGATGGAACCACAGTGCTCATGACGACGATGTAGCCGACGCAAGTCCCAAGGACCAATGTTGCCCATAAGACCGACGGCAGCAAGAGCATCGCCACTGGGCGGAGAAAGATCTTCCAAAGAGGTTCTTGAGTCAGGATCCCGTTTAGAATACTCATGCTCTCCCAGTAGCTCTTTCTCCGGGTAACAGGAATGTTTTCTTCTAGCCCAGCGACCGTCTCAATCTCCTCTCTGCTTCCAGCACCTACTCCTTCGGACGATTTCTCGACCTCAACGGTATTGCTTTCGATCTCAACGGTAGCTCGATCGTACGCCGTCTCTGGCATCGTGAAGATGACCAAGAGTGTAATGAGCCCATTCATGGCAACGGCAACATAGTATGTCATTCGCCAGTTGTTGTGAATGGATATGACTCCCGTCAAGACGGAGCCACCAGCGGCACCCAGCTGAAGAGCGGCCGAGTAAAGCCTGTAAGCCAAAGGGACAGTCAGCATGCATCTCAAGAAGAGGGGATCAGAGTCATGTTTACGCCATTATCTTTCCTCTCTCGTGCAGGAAGAAGATGTCAGAAATCGTAAGGGGAGCAACGCATTCTGTCGTCCCTGCTGCCCAGGACATGAGGAACCTGGCCGCCAGAGCGCTCGCCCACGACTGTGCCCGACTAGCCCAGATGGTGCATGCGGTGAACAGGATAAAGGATGAGATATACACAGGACGTCGGCCGAATTTGACGGTAAAGGGCATCCAGAACAAATTCGACACTCCGTATGCAAGAGCGCTGACTGTGAAGAGATAAGAGGTCTTGGAAACGGCGCTGTTGAAGGCTGCTACGCTCTCTGGGGTCAAGGTAAAGGGATCGTCGGGCGAGGGAACCGGAGTGCCGAAGAATTCGACAACCACCTCAACGAGTGCGACACTGGGGCCGCCAGCGAGGAAGTTGCCCATGAAAATACCGGAGCACGTGAGGACGGCAAGGTAGTATCGGTAGACCCTGGGCCTAAGGCAAGCTAGAAGTAGAGCCAAGAGTATTTCACGGGATAGCCTACCAGTTGAGAGGGTCGTTGGGGTCATTGGACGGCTGAGGGACGAGAATGACCTGGCCAGTGTCTTGGTCCCGGAGTCTGACACTACCGAGTGTCTTTAATCCCCGAGAGGGCTTCTGCTTTGGATCCATGGCGGTCATTGGTAATTCACTATGCAAGTTTATGTGGTTGAGCTGGGATTGGATCCTATGGGCGGCAGAAGTTGGATGTTTCCTTGTCTTATATTCAGCCATCGACCCCCCCAAAGCCTTCTTCGTTCGGCCTTCTGTCGTCCAGCACGCATCTTGGCGATCAACAGACTAGTCGCTAGAGAAATGCGGGGAGACCAGGGTCTTCCCTGGAAGACCGGCTAGTCCGTCCATAGGGATGAGATGCTCACTCCGATTGGTTGCATCATTGCCACTCTTATCTTCAATATCGTCTAGCATAACAGACATCGGACCCTGGTATACTGGCACTGGCCAAGGATTAAACAGGTGTTTCCACATCTGCAAAACGTCCAACAGACGGCCAGTCAGGGGGAAATAGGGGAAAACAACCGCGCCAAGACTTGGCAATGTTCCCCGGATGATGTGTAGCCTCGCGCTTCCCCGGAGCTTGAGGCATGCCTTGCAAATGACTGCTTTCCGCTCAAACCTATAATAAGGTGCCATTGTTGGTAAAAGAAAAGAGGCATCATAAATCCCTCCCTCAACCGTCCCACAAAGCCAAAACAGAGGCCTTTATTCTTGCAAGTCACCCAGCCCTGCCGTGGGTTGGAATTTCGGAAGTATGCTGGCCCTACTTTCGCCCTTTATCTTTATTCGAAATGCGATTCTCAACTTGTTCCGGGTCTATCAGATCTTAAGTGGCAAAAATTCCATCGTGACTCGCCGCAGAGAACTCGATGGAAAGGAATTTGACTACACCATAGTGCAACGGCCCGAAGGTAAGCCGCATCTTGGTCCATTCCCTCCCCTCACCCGAAATTTAACCAAGACTCAAAAGGCCCGTTTCTCCCTGCACTCCCCATCAAGCCGGCTCCTGGTACAGAGTATGCCAAGACCATTATTCCAAAAGGCCATCGAAAGGAGCCCTGCTTCAAAGCCCTAGATCAAGACATGATTTTTGAGCAGAATGTTTGCATCACAATGCGCGACGGCATCAAGCTGTATGTCGACATCTACCGGCCAGTCCAAGAGGACTTGAAATGCCCGGTTATCATGGCCTGGGGCCCGTACGGCAAGCATCTCAACAACAAGGGCATGCTGAGCACACAGCCCTGTTATGTGGGTATGAAGACAGACGACTACAGCGGATACGAAAACTTTGAGGGTCCCGATCCTGCCTTCTGGGTGCCCCGTGGCTACGCCATTGTGAACGTGGATATCAGGGGGTCCTGGCACTCAGAGGGTTTTCTCCATTATTGGGGGAAGCAGGAGCAGAATGACGGCTGGGATGTCACCGAATACCTGGCAGCGCTTCCGTGGTGCAACGGCAAGATTGGCATGTCGGGTAACTCGTGGTTGGCCATCTCTCAGTGGCACGTCGCATCCGCCCAACCTCCTCATCTCGCTGCGATAGCCCCCTGGGAGGGCATGTCTGACGGTTATCGTGACCAGCACAGAAGGGGTGGAATCCCTTCGCCAGCCATGCCTAGCTTTCTTGGCCTGATAATACCGAGTGTCGGGCTTATCGAGGACGGAGGGAGCATGGCGACGAAGAACCCCTTCTGGAACGAATACTGGGACGACAAGAAAGCCGATCTCGCCAAGATCACAGTCCCCGCCTACGTTGTCGCAAGTTATAGCAGCAAGTTTCATGTTTCCGGTACATTCCGAGGCTTCAAGAACATCTCATCCAAGAATAAATGGCTGAGAGTCCATGCCACTCAGGAATGGTACGACTACCTCCAAGAACAGGAGGATCTCGTAAAGTTCTTCGACTATTTCCTCAAGGGCATCCAGAACGACTGGCCCTCGACTCCTCTTGTTCGACTGTCTATTCTGAGGCACAATAAGCCGCCTATTACCAACGTTCCATACTCGACTTACCCACCCCCAGAAGCCGTGCCAACAAAGTTCTATCTCGATGCGTCAACCTCCAAAGGTAGCTTGACGCCCCCCAAAAAGGGTGCGACCAAGACATATCAGGCCGGTGAGGGCGGAGAGACTCACTTTGACATCATTTTTGACAAGAAAACCACTCTGGCTGGCTACCCGACACTGCTTCTCCACATGCAGTGCCACGATTCCGACGACTTGGATGTCTTTGTGATCCTCCGCAAGCTTGATAAGGACGGCAAACAGGTTGACCACGTAAACTACCCTTGCTCAGTTCTTTTGGAGACGATCCCGAAGAGAAACATTACCTTTCTACAGGGGCCGACCGGCGTGATTCGTGCAAGCCATCGCGAGGTGGTTGAGTCGCAAGAGACCTACCCAGGGGAGATCTTCCACCCACACACCAAGGAAGAAAAGGTCGAACCGGGGACTATTGTCGCTCTCAAATTTAGCACTTGGCCTATCGGAACAATGTACGATGAAGGGGAGGCAGTGCGCTTGAGTATTGGCGGACGTGACTTGGGCTATCCCGAGGATTCCGCTGTGCCCGTGGATCGCAACCACAACAAAGGCTCCCATATCATTCACACTGGCGGAAATCTTGATAGTCATATTTTGCTCCCTGTTATCTCGTAGATGGGGGGCAGTTGACTGCCATGTTGTATAGTATTGGAATTGGATACTATTATTTATGTTCTATTAGTGTGTTTTTTGATCGTTTATAAGATAGAGGTCTCATTAGGGAGTGAAAGTATAGATAGAGACAAATAAGACTGTGTGTTTTTTAAGTACCTATATGTATTGTTCCTTTATATAATTCCTATAATAAAAATTACCTATTAATACCTATTAATATAGTTAATAAGCGAGTGCACTAGATAAGTAAGTGCACTAAAAATCCCATATTTTATAATATTTCTATTTAATTAATACTTCTTAGCTACTAAATATATTATAATCCTTAGATAAAGCTAGAATCCTTTTTGCCCTTTAGGCCCTCTAAAATAATTATAAATTAAGTCTATAGCGCGTTACTTAGATTTATAAGATTAATTACTAGAAGCTATATCGCTATTAATGCGGTATTCTTATAATATATAATATTATTCTAAAGTTAAAAAAGCTATTTAATCTAGAGAAATAAATTATAATTTAATTTATTTTTAACTTAGATTTATAAGGATTTCCCCCGCGATTATATAATATAAAAGAAATAATTAATTAATTACCCCTTTTACTTCTCTTATTATTATTACCTTTCCTTTTTATAATTAGGTCCTTTTTGCCCTTTAGCGTCGCCTTAATAGGTTATTTACCTATCGAAGGTTATAATTCTTTGCCCTTAATACGGCATTCTTATATATTATTGCCTTAATTCCTTTAGAAAGAGATATTAATGCCCCTAGAATAGATTTTAGGGAGCTACTTTTATGCCTTTTAATCTATTTATCAAGGTATTTAGACTAAGATTTAGCCTTAAGAACTATTTTTAGCGTCTTTAAAACCTATATAATAAGGGGGCTAGCCTTTTCTTTAACTAATATTAAGGTAATAATATATAAAAATACCTTATTAAGGGCAAAGAACCGTGACCTATAATAGGTAAATAACTTACTAAGCTAATGCTAAAGGGTAAAAAGGATCTAATTATAAAAAAGAGGAGTAATAATAATAGGAGAAGTAAAGAGAGTAATTAATTAGATTAATATAGATAGGCGGGTAGAGGGCGAATTATTAAGAAGTAATAATTAAAGTAGGTTAGCGCGATTAAAGGAAAGCTACTATAGAATATATAGTAAGGCCGGTTATAATAAAAGAATATATTAAATTATTATTAAGCTATTTAAAAAAGAGAAAATTAACTTAGTTTAATTAATTAAATATTTTATTATAATTTTATCTTAAATCTTATCTTAAAAGGTAATATTTTTAGCCTACTTGCTTATCTAGCCTACTTACTTATTATATATGTTAACTAATAATAAAGATTATAAGTGTTGAATAAGAGCTATAAGGCCTGAAAGGGCCGCTATTGTCGGAAAGTAACCACTGCACCAAAAAACAGGTGCTGCACCTATAGTTAGGTATAGCGGCCCTTTCAGGCCTTATAGCTCTTATTCAACAGCCATACCTAACTATAGGTGCAGCACCTGTTTTTTGGTGCAGTGGTTACTTTCCGACAATAAGGCGCATATATAGAGGCCAGACGAGCCAGTACAAAAGCTATGTAACTTGTGACGGATTGTGTAGAACATTTTGATCAAAAACGCACCAAACAAGACAGCCAAGAACAACAGCCAAGAACAACAGCCAAGAACAACAGCCAAGAACAACAGCCAAGATGTCCACGGCTGCATCCAACTCCCCTAGTCTGAAGAGCGATCCGTTGCGGGAGATTTCACTCCGTATCGCGTACGTCTCTTGCACCCCAGATACCAATGTTGGATGTGGAAACTGACAAGACCAGGGTGATCGGCGCAGGCCTGGTCGGCTCATTCATCACGGTTGCGCTCTCGAGGCTGCCAGGCGTCAAGGTGGTCACCTTTGAAAAAGCGTCAAAGCCCCACGAAGCCGGTGCTTGGATTAGTCTGTCGGTGACTGGCCTCAAGGTATTGACGAAGCTGATCCCTGCATCCGAGGTCAGCGCCATCGCGTACCGGCCCCCAGACCGAGGCGTCTACGTGACGAGGCACTGGAAGACGGGCGAGGTCATCATCAAGCGGTACTCCTCGGAGGATCTGAAGGACGAGCACATCCAAGCCAGGACGCATCGGGAGCCCCTTCTGAAGCTGATCCTGAAGCAGGTCCCCGATGGTATCATCCGCTACGGCCACAAAGTTACTGGCGTACGGGTCGAGTCTGCCAGGGCCTCCCTTACAATCGAGGAGGACCATGCAACACGTGGACGAAGCCAGTCCCCGGAGACTTTCGACCTCGTGGTGGCCGCGGATGGGATTTACTCGGGGATACGACGGCAATTCTTCCCGGACCACCAAGTCGGCTACAAAGGTGCAGTGGCATATCGCGCCATCTTCCCCACGTCAAGGCTTGCCGCGATCAGGACCCGCCTACACGACGACTCATCGTTGTGGACCAATAACAGGGGCCAGATGGTGTTCCTCTCTGAGTTGGGATTGGGCATGTATGGTGTGGTTATCATCCAGGCTGAAGAATCAAAGCGCGCGGCTGGTTTGATGTGGGAACACTCCATCGGGGCGGGGGGGGGCTTGGATGAGCTTCGGCAGTGCTACGCGGCATGGGACCCTATCGTCGTCGAGGTTCTGGCCGTGCTCGAAGACATCCAGGCATACCCACTCGACTCGGGCCCCTGGCTGGAACATCTGAGCAGGGAGGGCTGTGTGGCCTTCGCAGGGGACGCAGCGCATCCGACCGCCGGCGCGTATGGTGCAGGCGCAGCAATGGGCTTTGGCGACGGTTGGGCTCTGGCACGCGCGCTCGAGGAGTCCCAACTAGCTCTGGGGGGCTCATGCCAATACAATGTCCACAAGGCTCTCGATATCTACGAGAAGATCCGCCGGCCGTTCCTCGCCCGTGTCGAGCAACAAATGGGGCTGGACGCCAGGAACTCCCGATACGTGGGCGAGGCTGACGGGGAGGAATGGGTCCGCAGGTACTTGGAAAGAAATCCGCTCAACTTGTGGTTAAGCGAGCACGATGTCGAGCTGGAGGCGCAAAAAGTTATCATGGAGCTAGCATTCGAGCCTAACGGGCACTAGTAGAGAGAGGTGAGGAGAGAAGTCCATAAGCGATTGTGTCATGATTCATTGAAAAGTCGTCAACACGATAGGGCGAACACGTCCCGCTTATTCCCGGGGCCTTGGCGATCCTTTACACGACTGCTAGGCCCTGCAAGTGTGGAATGTCTGCTTGCGTGATGATAGTTGTCGCAAGGGTTGGCGATGGCATCATCACGGTGGGTGATAGGCGATGAGGACATGGCACTGCTTTGCCGTGATCGGATGGGTGCTCGTATGAAATCGCCGTCTTCTCCGGTAGACATTTATTGCAGAATAAAACGGCTGGCTGAATCAAGAAACGGATATCGGCATCCAGAAGTCCCTGAACCCTAAAAACACCATGGTCGGCTCTTCTATAGCCAAGCCTCTGCGTGTGGCCATCGTCGGCGGCGGCCCAGCAGGCCTCGGCGCCGCCATCGCACTGAGCAAGCACCCGTTTGTAGAGGTGGTTCTTTACGAAAAGAAGCCCGAGATCAGCGAGATCGGCAATGGGTTGTCCATCCAGCGCAACACATGGCGGATGCTGGAGAGGCTCGGCGCGTCAAGACACATCACGGCCGACGAAGTGTTCCGGCCTCGTGATGGTCATGTCGTACAGCACAGGTACTTGCTTACTCCTTTGTTCCCAGTAGGAATATATCCAACTAAAACTCGAAGGAACGGCCGAACAGGGCAGCTCGTGGACCAGGCCTTCTCGCCCGCCAATATTGCGCCGCACCAGGAGCCTTGCCGCGCTCAGCGATCGGTCCTGCAGCAAGCTCTCCTGAAACAGGTCCCAGCTGGCATAATTAATATCGGCAAAAAGCTCACAAGGATTGAACGTCTCCCTTCCGGGAAGATCGAGCTGGCGTTCGCCGACGGCTCCAGGGACCAGGTCGATCTCCTGGTCGGCGCCGATGGTATTCGCTCGGTACGTCAAGCAACGACACCGAGGCAACAGATGGCTTACCGTCTTCCCAGGTCGTGCGTCAATTTGCGTTCCCATCCCATGGCATAGCATACACCGGGGCGACATCGTACCGCACCGTGATCCGCAAGTCTGATGCCCTGGCGATTAACGGAGTCCCCAACGCCGTGACCTTCTGGCATGGCACCGACGGCAAGTGGATATACACCTGCCCGTTAGGTGGTGATGACTTTGAGATCACCGCGAAGATTAGCGAGGCCGATTTCAAGGGCCGCTCGTCGTGGGGTAAGGAGGCCAGCGTGCACCATTTCGTTGACAGCTTCACCGAGTTCGTGCAGCCTGTGCAGCAGCTTCTCGGCCAAGTCACGTTCGTGCAGCAGTTTGACTTCTTTGCCGGACCCAAACTGGAGACGGTTGTCTCTCAGAACAGCGTTGCTCTGATCGGGGACGCCTCGCACCCTCTCTCGGGGGCCTTTGGTGCCGGCGCAGGATTCGCGCTGGAGGACGCTGTGGTCCTCGCGGGTGCCATCGGATGGGCCCATGGGTCTGGTCGGGGCCTAGGCCCGGCTCTCGCATTATTTGACCGCGTGAGATCTCACCACTACGCCGAGCTGTATGCCGTTCTTGATGGCTTCGCCCGCTCAGAGCGCGAACTTGGCGACATCAAGGCCACGCTAGAGCCAGACGCCGAGATCGAGTCCCGCATCAGCAGCCTATGGGCACCCAAGCATAACTGGATGTACTATCACGAGGTAAGAGCTTCTATGGAGATTCCCTATGTTGATGAGCCGGAGTTAATGAGATGACAGGCCAACGATGCTCTACAAGCAGCGATTCAGGCAATCGACCGGTCCTCAGGCACGACAACAGCTCGCCTGTAACATAGTGCTCGTGAAACACGCAGTTTCATGCGGGAGGAATGGGGTATGTTTGAGGAATTAAGCTTTATGTCAGAGGAAAGAGGGACAGACGGCTACCAGATAACTACTTCATCGATTAGGTAGAGCTAGATATGCGTAGTTGAATGCCGTTAAGTCCTTGCAAGACATCATGTCTGTTCAACTGCATCGGTGGCAGTTTATACGCAGTTCTTGCCCACTTTTGCCATTTCTAGAGCATGTGTAATTATGAAACTCCGGTGCCTTATTTCCAGCTGCCTAGGAAATTTCTTAATATGGCTCAGATTCAGCATAGACCATGTCGTGCGCCCACCCATTACCTCCATCATTGCCCCTTCTCTGCTTAATGCTTGTTCTCAAGATTCTAGGATTGTCTCGCCATCTTATTGACCTAGATCATTATCCCCAGTAGTCTTGAGACACTGCTCGCTTCTCATTTTAAGTTTCCCAATACTCCACCGTATCTTTAGGTCAAGACATGCCTCAGCAACCTATGCTGTGTATAGTCCTTAGATAGGAAAGATCGGGACGCACTTAAACGTATATGCCGATACTAACTCTGGGGCCTGAAGACGCCTCTGATTTATTCAGAGATCGTATCTTTATTTTACCTTGTCTTTCTAGCCTTGCTATAGCGAGTATGATCTTTGAGTCGACGTTTTTAAACGCCACCTACTGAGCCTTTCTCTTATAGTAGACCGAGCATCCCTTTAATTAAAGAATCATCGTTATTCTCTAGGTTATCAATCCACTCAAGGTCACAGATAGCGCGCTCTGCGATAGGGAACCCATCCTGTTCACGCAGCCAGGTAAAGATATTTCCAGTCACTATTTCCGAATTCTCGTCTTCCAAGTCGAAATCATTATAGTTAACATTGCTATAATTTACTACTTTACTATACTATTAACAATTCAGCAGTAATATTACCCCCTTATATAA
>NKCJ01000591.1:0-21780 GCA_003947015.1 Fusarium sp. AF-6 | reverse complement strand
GGGTCTAGGAGCAGGGGGACAGGGGCAAGGAAGCGAATCGAGGGGGATAGAGGGTGTGGCATTAGCTAAAAGGAAGCTCTAGAAGCTTGTTGAGGCTGTCTGGGAAAGAAAAGCTCTCTTCCAATGGAGCTTTTTCTCGCCAAGTCTTGACGCTGTCGCCGAATGTCTACATGCGTGCGCGGCGGTCCTTGTCCTGCAGCAGCACTCTGATAGACGGTCCTCGTGTGTCGCTCAGTCTTTCTTTTTCCTGTCTCGACACTTTCCCCCACCATAAGCCAAGAAAGAAAGGTCTTTCTAAAGTCCAAGACTAAAACCCAAGACGGCATCGCCGTTTCCCCTCCCCCTCCCCCCTCAGGTACAATTGTTGCTGCCTAGGGGCGGCGGGAATCGTTTTGCGTGGAGCCGAGAAGGGCCCTCGACACGAGCTATCAGTCCATCACAACCCGATGGAGGTTAGTGGGGTAGACTTCATGATCAGCTGTAGAACCCATGATGGAAAAAATGCGACAGGATACAAAGGCGAATTGGATGAATTGGGAGAGGACTTGGCTTGGTAAGAAGCAGATGATCTTTTCCAATGCCTCTTTCTCCTCCTTGTTGTGTCTTCGTTTTGATGATCATCAACTACCTGATGACCAATCATGAGACCGTGGGGATCAAAGGCAAAGAGCTGATCCAAGAGGGAGCTACTCTTTCATCCCGACTTTGGACCTTCATGCATTCAAAACAAACTCGCATTAAAACGGGTTTTGTTGACAAGACTGCTTTACTCAACAACAACTTCCCTCCTCTGTAAAATGATTGCCTAGCACGATACGATAAACTGAGGTGCTCTAGCCTCGCAGCAACTGAACTGTGTCTATCGACACCCGCGCGACTCACGGCTCGCCATGATCGGCCGCTGCACAACCCACACACGCACGCAGCCCATCTTTTCTCCACCTCCCTTCCATCACTGCGCACAGAGGTACAGGAGCTCACCGCTGCCGCTTCGCTCACCTCCGGTCTTCGCTCTTTCTCCTTGACAAACCTCCATTCTGTGCCTGCAACCATGGTGAGACGAGGTGTGTGATGTGGCGCCCCCAGCTCTCGTCGTTGTCTTCCCCCCCTGCCTTATCCCACGCGCACTGCAGCGGAATAAGGAAAAAAATCCATTCTTGTTCAGATGACCTCGCAAAAAAAATATGACCTGAGCCAGGATTCTCTGTTTCTATTAGACAAGAAACCTAGCTTCGTTCCCACCGTCCTGCTTCTCTCTCTCTGCCGAGCCGGTCGGCTATTATCCGACCTGCCCAGAACCTTGGGTTAGCTCTCTTCTCCTTCCATGCTATCTCTCTCCCGTCCACCTCAAGAGGGGGTTGATTTAGCATCATGCAGGCTCAGGCCCCGTCCCCCCTCCGGGTATCTCTGGCCGGGGTGCTGCATCCGGGCAATGGAACGGTCCCAGAGCTTCGGGCTTCCAGATCCGGACTATCCGTAGACTTCTAGACCACTAAGCAATTGCGCTGACAGAACCAATTGGCCAATAGTAAACTGCATCCTGCTCACCGAGAATGCTTCCCCTGAGGGACCTGCCCGGTGCGGTGAATAACTCAGTCAGGTCATGTTTCTACCTACAACACCTGAGGTATGGAGCCTCATGGTAAATGGCCACACTCGTACTATAAGCATCCTCATTATAGCAACTATTCTTTTGAGTTGTGAAACTATCCACTAACTTTCGGTGTCCAGCTGAGCCTCGTTCCTCGTCCAAGGTCGGCCCATGCTTCACCGAGCCTGAGCGTGACCTCTGAAACCCTCAATCAATATACAAGCATTCGTACAACTGCTCCTTCACCGCCAGATGAGCCCAACTCTTATCCCTTTGTTCACAAATCAGACCCTTTCCTTTAAACTCCGTCCGCCCACCCTCGACAGATTTCCCATTATTTGTCCCTCTTGATCTTTGGAGACTCAAGATTCACCTGCCACACCTATTCCCGCATCGCCAGCCAGTCTCGCAACGAAACGCTGAGGGGAAAAGTGAAAAGTACATAACTTCATAACAGTCATTAATCATCATTGGGGTATTCCTGCCCTTCTACCAGGATCACCACTGTAAGCGTAGCCGCGTACGCTTCTCGGATGGCACACGCCATGCTGCACTACTGTTAGCAACAAGACATGACAACTTCATAGCTCAGTATCCAACTTACCATGTCTTTTCAACATCCGCCACGATCGCGCTGAGGCCCCAATGCGAGCACCAAGCTCGAGCAAGGACCTCATTATCGCGCACCCCGAACGCTTCAACCACGAGAACCTTCTCATCATCATCGTCTTCTTCCTCGTTGGCACCATGATCGAATAGGTGACCCTGAAGACGGTTATGACCAAAGCTGTGGCTGAACATATCCCGGTACGGTCCCTGCATCATGCCTGGTCCGGGGCTTGATCGCACACTATGCGACGGTGGTCCCCCGTAAAGGCCTCCCCAGTCCCGTACCCCAACTATTGCGTCAACGCGGATCGCCGTATATATGTAGTCGAAGAAGAGCGGATGTGGCCCCTCGGAGCACGGCCATGCTGCCACGAAAGATACGTCATACATGAGCCTCAACGGCCATGATACCCCATCAATAGCGAACTGCACAGTCGCGTCAAACAGTCGTGACCCTGAACTTGTGGGGGATGAGCCGTCGGGCCGATCCGCAGCCTTGAGACTCAGCATTTCTATCCGCACCGTGTCAACAGCATCATCAGGGCCACCTTTCGGCGCTACCGGCTGAAACTCCTCCACGGGGTAGACCTCAGCCGGCGGACCCAGCGGGTCAGATCGCTCCCCCATCGACTCCACGTCCTTGTCACTCATCTTTTGCTTTGGTTTTCTACTGCGGATACGTGCAATCTGAGATGGAGCTAGATCTGTCGTCGTCCGCGCGGGACCGACCCACCCAGCAACTCCGTGGCAAGTAGGTGCCAGAACCTTGCCTACAATGCAGGAGGCGGACCAGTATGTGTAGCTGTTTCGATACTGGAAACCACACTGAGGGTGCATATGTGAGAGGAGGGCCAGTTCATTTGTGGCATTGTCAGGGTCGAGGTCAAGGAGTGTGTTCATGATAAGAAAGGGGAACGTTTGCTGTTTCTCAAGTCAGTCTTTACGCATCAAATAAGCCAACGACTGTCGTTGCTTAAAAGTCTCAGGGACATGGACAGTCAAACTCACCCCAGGCAGAACGAGACCACTGAAAAAGGCAAAGGCATCAGAGCTGACTTCATCCAAAGACATCTCCGAGTCTTTTTGTTTCATGTTATCAAGCGTCTCATCCAGGTTCGGCCACCTCATCATCTGGGCAAAACGCCTCAGCATCCTAATCTGACGCTTCTTTAATTTGTATCGGAGAAGGACTGCGGCCGATGTCAGAAAAGCCCAACTCTCGGAGTATTCATGCTCCGTAGCATGACGTTACCAACACATGGGTTACTTACTATCTTCAGGGGTCTTGCCAAAGTCATCAACACGCACGAAATTCTGCCACCGACGAGCCAGAGCCAGATTCCACTGGATCGTGGGAGGGATTTGTGAGGTTAGCTTCTCTTTTGCCCAGTCGCCATGTTGTTGCGACTGAATGCGCAGCTCCAGTTCGAGACTGAGAAGCAGCTGATGGAAGAACTTCTGGTATTGTTCGCGGTTTTCTTCGCCCCTGTCAAAGATGAATCGAGTTGCGACTTGGTTGCGCGGATTGCTAAAGTCGATCCATTCTGGGCGCGACAAGACAAGGATCAGGTCGGTGATTTGTTTGTCAAGGGTCCGATGGGGACTAAAGATCTTGTCGGGGTCCCTCAGAATACGCTTGTAAAGGTTGCGGTACAGCATAGCCTCATTATCATCTTCGAGGCCATAGCGCAGCTCCTGCAATCGGTCGAATATGTTCTCAAGATCCATCGGTCGGGGCACGACGCCGGAGTCGCGGAGCATAATGGCAGGAGGCAAGACACTCGACATGGAGGCCCATTCGTTGAGAGTGATAGTACCCGGCAAGTGACCAAAGAAGAATGAGTAGCTAGGTTGTTCGAGTGTTTCCCATGGAGAAGTGGCATGGCCATGACCAAGCAGTCGTAGGGTCATCAGCTGGGTCATCGAGTCGTGAAGGTTGGAGACATCCATATGATCAGTGCCTTTGCCATTAGATCGATTACCACCAGAGGTTGTGTAGAGTGAGAAGAACTCTTCTGGGTGATGGGGGATTGGACGTTTGTGGCCCTTGTGAGAGGGAGCGCCGCGGGCGACAAGTTCCAGGGCATGCTGTGGCGGCAACTCGTCGTCGATGGAGATGCCTTCGGGAGGCCAGGAGGTACGAGGTTCGCGGGATCTGGGAGTGGTGGTGGTGCGTCCATTTACACCACGAGGTTTCTTCAAGAAGGGGGTAGACCTCACTTGTCGGACTGGTTCGGGCTCAGGTACAGCCAGCGACCTTCTAGGCCGGCGTCGGACGCGAGATTCGTCATCGGCGGTCGCGGGCCGGCGCTTCTCGTAGTTGAGATCGGGAGCGGAACCAGAGTTTTGTGGAAAAGGTTGAATAGCATCACCATTACTAGCACGGCGGGGTCGGTGATATTCCTTGGGCTCGAGATGTTCCTTGGTCTAGAAGCCACGAGGTATCGTCAGCAAAAGAGACTCTTGAGCGATGAGGTTGTCGAGTTAAGCTTGGCTTGGCATGGCAGAGCTCTAGCTCTGCAGAAGCCGAGGCACGGCGCGCGCTCGAGAACAGAGAAGACGCCACTACGCACCGGTGGTTTGCTGGATTGTCTCCTGCTACTGGCCCTTCGGAAAAGGCTCCAGAGACCCTTCTTTTCGCCTTGGTCCGTCATGATGTCATGAGCAGCGACAGCGCAGCTCTAAGGCGACTCGCGAAGCTGGCGAAAGAGGATGGGGGGGTTATCGAGAAAAGCCCATGAGGAGGGAGGATGATGTTGCGAAAAGAGGTTGTTGGTCGCAGGTCGTGCGGTTCGGTTCGCGACGCCCGATGGCGCGCGGGACTGGGTTCAGGTAGAAAGGGAAACCGGAAACTCAGGGTACGTAGCTTCGCCGAGTTAGCAGCAGACGGACTCGACGTTGCACATGATCTCCCCACTTCCTGTCAAATCTTGAGTTGTTTCTCTGAGGAGAAGCGATAAGAGAGAAGAGAGCCTAGGAATTGCTCGTGAAAGCGGGAGGAGAAGGGGAGATGGAAAATGCGCAGCAGCCCAGAATCGCCCACACCCAGAAGTGCCCCGGGGCCTCAAAATGGACGGCCGAGCAGGGGAAGCCGCGTTTTTTTTGTGGCGCGACTTGCAGGTCGACAATCGTGGAGGCGAGGCTGTCGTCCAAGCAGCGGGAAGCTCTCTGGAGACCGATGCGACAAGGATATGAGACGGAGGTGGGAGGGGGTCCAGTTGGAGTTGTTGTCACCTCACAGTAACACCGTAGTAGCCCGTAGATACGCCTCAAGATCAAAGTTAAAGAACAATGAAGTCACACTTAAAGAGAGGGATGAAGGGAAGAAAGTGTAAAGTTGCAAAGGAGGCTTTTCTTCCGTCCCGGATAATTGAAGGGATGGGATGAGATGAGATGGGGGGCAGGGGAAAAAGAGAGACAGGGCAGCTACGGTACAGACGGGGGACGCGCAGCGCAGCACAGCACAGCACATATGCACGTTGAAGTCCTTGGTGCCGGCCGGCCTCATCATCCTTGCCTCGCGCCTTGCAGCCGGAGGCCTATTGTTCCCCAACCCCCGAGGTAGAGCGAGACATTTTGCTGCATCTAATTAAGAAAAATAGGATTCATTGTTCAATTGCAATATTTACTCCGCAAACTGTTACCATCTACGTTCTCCTACACATCTCCATGAATCATTACATAGAAGAAGTACATGCAAGTTCGTAAATGTGGAGAGCAACATCTGCAATCAACAAACCCATGCCTGCATGCTGCGCTTCAGGGGTTCTATCAAAGATGGATGCTTCCGCTTGATCATCCTACGCTATATTTGGATGGGGACGGTCTTGGCTCAAGATTAGGACTTGTCCATTTCCAGGGAGTCTTGCAAATGTCGCCATTGACGCAGGTCCCTTGCTCGCTGTGCAACAGTGCTGCTCACATCATGGACATGATGGCTCCTATCGATGACAACTAGAGTCACATTCAGGTACTCAACCTTAACACAATACCAATCAAAACTGGTGAAAACATATGAGTCTAGCAGTAAAATGGCTCATGCCTCCCTCTCCAACATCTTCAAACCGATCAAAACGAAACACCAAAAGAATGCATGCATCATACAACGCCCGTCCTATCCGATTCTCACAGAACCAACTCTACATACTCCATCTCTTTCATGCTTACCTCAGGTCCTCCGACAACGGCTCACTTCCGTCCTTACCATCATTCATCCGTCCAAAAGCTGCCCGATACTGTTGACCGATGTTAGCACTTGATAGACCCTTGACATACCAGCAAGACGTACCTGGAAGAAAAAGTTGAGAATCAGGGCAACCATCAGAGAGACGCTGATGATCATGGGTCCAATCATATTATCAAAGTCCTTGCCACTCCGTTCCAAGATCATGGTTCGGCGCACCCTAAGCATGCCGTATCCCCAAGCTCCTGCAAAGACGGCGATCAGAACATAGATAAGGCCCATGATAGAGGCAACTGTATCCTTGCCGGCTGCTGTGTACAGCCCAACGGCCAGACCACCCTGAAGGATGCAGATGTGCTGCCACTTGAGGAATGTTCGCTCGTTGGCGAGCCAAACCTTGGGTTCGACCTTGAGCTCGCCAGCGTTCTTGATCCACTCAGTTGGCGCCACCACGCCCTCGGGAAGCGCTTGCTGCGATGCTCGCTTCGCCTTAGAGTACTTGGACAGTGAGAAGCCTGGGATAACCGAAGAGAGTGTTCCATAAGACCTCTCCTGTTGCTCCTCCTGCTGTCGAGAGCTGCCCTCCCCGTTCTCTTCCCCGTTAGGGGCCCTAGATGTTCGGTTGTTGAGGGCTTGGGCAATCGAGTCCTTAGACATGCGGTCTGCCAGATATGACTTGCTCACAGGGGAGCTCTGTGTAGGCTTATACGATCCCGACTTTGCGCCCGCGCCAATCAAGCTGCCCACCGCCATCACATCCTCGTGCCGTTGGGCACGACGCTGCTCCTCTTCCTCAAATGACTTCTGGGGATCCTTTCGAATATCTCCCTCGAGGTCACTAAGCCAGAAGGGCAAGTTGTTGACATAGTCTTCAAACAGAACCGCCACACCATGCACAAACTTGGAGAAGCGTGGCGTGGCGTGGACCAAGTGAGACGACATCAGGTCTTCCACCCAAGATGGACGCTTCCTGAGACCGTCCTCCTTCAGCTTGATTTCCAGAAGAGCATAGGGAAACCGGTTGACCTCACTCTGGTTCATCTTCTTGAAAGGATAAGTCATCTCACTATCATCAATGTCCAGGCGGTGCCACTCGTTGGGGTCACGGCAAGGGCGGTCGCGATCGAGAGTATCCTCGCGGATAAAGGCAACATCAGTGTCAATGGCAATGCGGATGCGGTCATCAGCGGGCTTTTGGAACGCGGTTCGCACGTAGTTAGCCCGCAGAACAGGGCTCAGACCCTTCTCCTTGACAAACTCCTGAATGGCATTCACAGTCTTCTTGTAGGCGTCCACCTGTTCGGGAGTGAAACTCTGCCTCTTCATCTTCTGAATCGCCTTATCCATCTTGTAGTCACCGTCCACAAACGACTTGACATACTTGTCTTTGATGGAGAACTTGAGCTCCCGGCTGCCCTTATCGTCCACAGTCTTTTCCTCGACGAAGATCTCCGGTCGGGTGGTCAGCTGTCCGTACCACCGAAGGCGCAAGGAAGTAGCCTCGGCTTGACGGTTGACCTTTTCGCCATAGAGGTCAAATTGCCTGTTGTCAAAGTAAAGAGAAGTAATGGACGGCGAGTCGCTGCCATCAAGCTCCTTGGCAGACTGCTCGCTGTAAACAAGGGCAGGTAGATGTCGAAGAATGACCGTCTTGACCTCGAGGAGGTTGTCGGGATGGACCCAGACTGCCGAGACATGTTAGTAACTTTGTTGTGTTTCACAACACGGTACGACTGCCAAGCAACGTCCCGTCCTCGGAAGGAAACCTACACTTGTGGGCGGTGTAACGCTCGCCGTTGTGAGTCTCGCCCTGGGACTCGAGGTCCAGAGGGAGCTGGTCTCCGCCCTCCTCGAGCTGTTGCCGGATGGCAAAGTACATGATGGACAGCTTGTTGAGGAGGGGAGAGTAGCCTGTCTCCGAGTTGAAAGGGCGCTGGGCGAGGCTCAGTTGCATCATGGGCCGGACCTTGTAGCGATCACCCCGCTTGCGATCGTGCTTCTTGATGATCTTGAGGAAGCCCGTGTAGTTGATGTTGCTGTACTTCTTGAGCTCGCGGACCTCGTTAGTAATGTCGTCGAGCTCGGATTCGAGAGCACGCAGGCGCGAGGCAGAGATCTCGCCCTTAGGGATAGTTCCGTCATCTTCGGTAGACTCCACAGGAGCCAGCTCCTTGAGCTTCTCAAAGGCAGCATCGACGCGCTCCTTCAGAGCGTTGAAACGCTGCTCCTGGAACTCGGCCACCTTCTCGAGCTGCTTGTTGAAGATCTCCTCGCAGAAACGGGTCTCGTCGTCCTCAGTCCACGGGCGGTCGTCGTCGGCGACATCCTCACGCAGCAAGCTCTTGAGCTTTGCGTAGTCAATGTACTTGTCCTTCCATGGCGCGTAGACGGACTCGCGCAGAGTGCGACCGAAGCGCATTGTGGGCGAGGAGGGGCTGGTCGTCCACGGTCTAGGAAGCAACTACGCTTATCAAGGCAGGCCGGCCGGACGGCGGAGAATGGACGGCCGGGTAGGGCGATTATCGGAGGATCGGAGCGAGACAATCAATGGATGGCAGGCGCAAGTAGCACAGGATTCGGGAGATGGGTCGGGTCGGGTCAAATCACTGGATCATGACACAACGATGATGTCGTTCCGCAGGAGCGTCGAGTCGAGGAAGGCGCGACGAGATGATGGAGAATAGAGAAGGATGGACGAGACGAGAGAAGGAGAAGAAAAATTGATGGATCCCAAAGGGAGTAGTAGAGTCGTGATCCACGGTCCCACGTTGTCGCGAGACAAGTAAAAAGAACGAGCAAGAGCAATGCACCCACTCGACCAAGTTCAGTTCAGGTTGGTTGTTTAGATGGAAGGAAAAAAGGCCGACCAACGTGAAACCAAGCATGGAAAGACGACGCAACAATGGAGCCCACCCACTGCCACCGCGCCCACCACCTGCAGTAGGTACCCAAAACTGTCACCGGGGCTTGCTCAGTAGCTCCCCTTCAACAGCTCTAGCAGCTCGACCCAGCCACTCGCATTAGCCAATTCATTCATCTCCAGAGCTCAGCGGCTCCTCAGTGTCTCGCAGCGGACAGCCCGCTGCAAACCTAGCTGGAAACTGGGTCAGGCTAGGCCTTAGATGGAAGTGCGGGTCCCGGCGCTTGGTGGTGCCGCTGCCTATTCCCACTCCGATTGCCCTATCAAATCCCCCGACTTATACACGTGCGGCACCTCAAAGGCTCCAGTGGGTTAGTGACGCAACGGGAAGGCATGCATGCACCTCAATTCCAGGTACCTAATCCATGCTTTCATTCTTGCTGCTCTGTGCATTCTGGTGCTGTGGTTTACGCACGTGAAGAGGAGGGAAGGGAATAGCTTCATCTGAAGATTTAGGAAATCAAGTTGCCGGTCTAGACCAGAGACCTCCCCAGTTCGCAAAATTCATTGCAGTTCTTGACCTCTCGGGCACCAAAATGTCACTCGTGTTGAGAGAAACTTGGCTTCTGCTAGAGCCCATGTACTAGGCCCAAAGGGATGATAGCCCATCTCCCAAGCAACACAATTGCAACGTCCTTCTCAAGGGCACGTGAGCGGCTCAAGACGTCAATATTGACCCTGTCTGAGAAGGAAAATGTTCTCTCCATGGCAACATTCCTACCTCATTCGACCACAAGACCCCTATTCCCTGTCGCCAGGCTCAGCTCGAGATATCAAGGGCGCACACGACATGTTTAGTCAAGACCACACTCGTCAAGGATTTTTCAAAGCGAGAGTCCAATGCACCTCACGATCCCTTCTCGGCGCTTCTCGAGACGAACATCTGCCACCGAGGGTAACTATGTACCTAGACGATTGCCGAGTACCGTTGCTCTAGCGTCAACACGGTTAGCCTCAGTGTGGTGTGCCCCGTATTGGATCGTGTACCGTGTTTCCGAGTGACGAACCATTGACGGCTTGGTTTTCTGAAGGGATCTAGTACGACAATTCATCAGCTTTGGCTAACACAGGGCAAGGGTTTCTGCCGTCCCAGTAGTCGATCAAGGGAGGGGGCTAACCACAGTCCACAATTCAAGCAACAGGTGACAATCAGGTCGGGTAGTCTGCATTGAGAAGTACAAAGTTGTCATCCTCGGCCTCAGCCGTCTGAGCGACCAGACTTGGATGCGAGAATTCGCAAAGATGAAGAGCCAGGAGCAACCAATGCGTCCGAGGCGGTTGATGCAACAATTGATACTTTCAAGGTAGCCACAGAATATTCGCAGATCCCAGTTCTCCCCATAGCTTCCCAGGACAGAGTTGCCTCGTACATTCATCGGGCTCGTGACTCCGGCTGGTGGTTGTTGTCTGAGCGTGTCGCGTTCATGGTGGTAATAGACGACAGAATAGACTTGACAACACAGCCCTCTATATCCGCAGGCAGTTCGCTCCTTAGTGGCATTGAGGGTTCAGAGATTTGAAGTGTGCCGGAACTGGGGACCAGATCTTTGACCTTCCCGTCCTTGGTTGCTAAACTGGCCCTGGAAGAAGGCACAAGAGGGCCCCCAGTTCACGTTGCCACAGCGGAGACTGAACCCATTCAGAATTGTGTCAATGAGGCAATTCGTATGTGGATGGCCCTAGCCTCTGATCCTAATGCAAGGAGGTGGTGGATGGGTAAGAGAGCTATGTAGCTTTGAAGTGTATATGGGCCTTGGCGTGTCCATCTTGACATGCAGCCATATCCCGGATTATGAGCTCTTCTAAGCCATCATCCTAATCTATATCAATTCATGTAGAATCATGAGATATTTCAATACTGTGATGGCAACATCTTCGTCCCCAGAAGACTACCTACGAGTAGTAGCCTCATCACCGGCACACTCTCATCCCTTGAGCTGACGAGACAATCCGTGAAGAGATACACAGTAATTCAACAGAATCAACCGAAGAGCTCGTGAGTTGAAAACTCTGCATTGCCATTAATATCGTCGTAGGTTCAAATTGGGCAGTCCCCCAACTCTGAGACAGTTGTCTTTGATTCATGTAGGAACACAGCCCCCCTAGCTGAAAAGACCCTGCAGGCAACGTCATGTTCTGATATATCATATCTCAGATGAGCATGCTCATGGCGAAATCTGGATCGGGTTCATCTCGAGTCTTGCGGTGACTCAGTTACAGCATTCCAAACAGGTGCAAGACCAGTCGACACCAATGTTGCCAACCTTAATTCGTCCGAGAATGAAGTTCAAGTTAAGGATCGATATATTGATTACCTAGCCAGAGATACCAGTAGCTATATCTCAGGTTCTCGTGGTTCAGTCATACAATGCCGACGGAATCAACTTGGAGTCTCGTGGGAATCAGGATGCTACGCCAATCACGAGACCCAGGCGATCCTTGATTGTCTTACGAAGTACACACCACCCCAGTAGCGTTTTTATTTTCAGTCTTCATAGACTTGATGTCTACTTAGAGGAGCTCTTTTAGTACACGCCTTCGATTGCGATGCTGTGCGATGAGATAGCAAACCTCACAAAGGCATGGTGACAGGGTTGGAGTGACGTATTACCAAACCCCAAGACCAACAAGAAAGAAAAGCAATTGCCTTGATGAAGGCAATTTCTAAGCCTCCTGGGCCATAAAATAATTGCCCCCTTTGGCGAAGATTGCCTAAACCAACCCTCTCGGCATTCCCGAGATCACCAATTACAGCTCAAGATACCTCTTAAGAATGATTTTGTAATACATACTCTCATCAACTCGGAATTCACCTTACGTTACTCAGTCATATAGACTAGCACATCTTTAAATGATATACAAGGTTTATAACTCAGGCCAAAAGAACACAAAACGACTATGACCAAGCGCAGCGAGTCGAGCCTTGTGAGGATGATTGTCGATGAAATGCCCACAGGCGACGAGAAAGACGTGACTGAAAGGGGTTTGCCACAGGAAGAAAGACGGATCTCCTAGCAAACAACTCCGTGTGGATTATAACGGACAAGGCTTCACCCAGCCTATCGTTCTCTGGCTCGTTGTTGTTTGGGGCGGGGTGATCATTAAGGATCCCCTTGTGAGCTCCCAATGAAGACCCTGCTACAGATAAATTATCACAAAGTTCCGAGGAGAAAATTAATAGTTACAAGTTCATGTTTGCAAGAGCGCTGCTGCCTATCCCTCTCCACCATGCTTCCAGCGGCTAGTGTTGAGGTGGTAGGGGATGGAACCCGTGCTTAGGTCTCAACACTCCAAGACAACGGACATATCGGTCGGGCTGGCAATAGATACCTTGGGGTGTGTACACATCGATCATGTAAGTTTACTCCAAGTATCCCAAGGGCCGGGTCAGTAGTAGCGGGCTTCATAACAATAGATGGTATCCGACCGTCCTCGAAAGGGGGGCTAGGCAGCAAGGGCTATCGCGTACCTTCGACCCTCGTAGCCTCGATTAGTTTGGAAAGCATTGCCCCCCCTCGTGTATGGAAGGCTTGGCAACGATCCTTGAGAGCACTAGCATGTCATGTCTTGTGACTACAATGCCACAGTTATCCGCCTCCTCCTAAGCCGAGCAGAGGGGCCAGCCCCATTGTCTGGATGGCTTGACATACTCCATTCTATAACAACAACACAATTAGACATGGCCAAAATATTCGCATGGGAGATTCCAATACCACCCTTGACCAAGGACATGGTATGCGCGGTGGCGATGGAGTGGTTGGTCGGCACCACAGTACAACGACCCCTGAATGAGGAATTTTAGCTTGATATCACCAGGTTGGAATAAACAGATGGATACAAAGTTCAGGTAATGCTTAGTGATAGTAGTTAGGCAGTGCTACCTAAATGTCCAGATAAATCTGGTCAGAGTTTAGGATGATGTTTAGGTAAGAACATAAGCTCTAGACGAGAGAATAAATGCCACACACGGCCACTTTCACTTCAGACAATTCAAGACAACTAAGTAGGTAGTTCAAATCATAATTTTATATATCCAGCCCAACGCGCAGTTCTACAAATTGGTATAGAAAAAACAAAGTCGCAGTTCCCCGTTAACCCAAACCTGCATGAGCTCCAATTGTCCCATAATCAGGGTATATCGCTGAACCATTTGCTCCCATGCCCACAAAAAACACGAGACAGAGAAAAGACCATCTTTAAATGATGGCGTCATCTATCTAAGCCTCGACCTTGATCTGGGTGAAGATCTCCTGCGCGGTGCGCTTGGTAATACCACCGGTGACCGGCAGGTTGGTGTACTGCTCGAGGTACAGATCAACCTCACGAGCGGCCTGGCGACCTTCATTAATACCCCTAATGAAATAGTTAGCATGTAGTTCACAAGATAGTACAGATGTTCAGGGTTGACTTACCAGACAATCAGAGACTGACCACGGCGGGCGTCACCGGCAGCAAAGACACCATCAATGTTGGTGCAGTACTTGCCAGGAGGCGTCTTAACGTTCTTGCGAGCGTCCTTCTCAATGTTGTCACCGAGAACGCGAGCCTCGGGACCAAGGAAACCCATGGCAAGCAGGACGAGGTCAGCATTGAAGTACTGCTGAGAACCGTCGATCTTCTTCATGTCCCAACCACCGCTAGGAGACTTGGTCCACTCCACTCGAACGGTGACGATACCCTTGACCTTGCCGGAACCGTCGCCCATAAACTCCTCAGACATGATGCAGTACTCGCGAGGGTCCTTGCCAGTGTGCTGGCGGACCTCGGTGTGGCCGTAGTCCACACGGTAGATGCGAGGCCACTGGGGCCAGGGGTTGTCGTTGGCACGCTCAGGTGGGGGCTGAGGCAGAAGCTCGAAGTTGGTGACCGACTTGGCACCGTGACGGAGAGAGGTTCCGATACAATCGTTACCAGTGTCACCACCACCAATGACAATAACGTGCTTGTCCTTGGCAGAGATGTAGGTGTTATCAGCAAGCTCGGAGTCGAGGAGAGACTTGGTGTTCTTGTGCAGGAACTCCATGGCGTAGTGGATGCCGTCGAGCTCACGGCCCTTGATAGGCAGATCACGAGCAACGGTGGCACCGGTAGCAATGACGACGGCGTTGTGGCTAGCCCGAAGGTCGTCAAGGGAAGGATGACCCTCTTCACCAACAGCAACACCAGTCTTGAAAACGATGCCCTCAGAAGCCATAAAGTCGGTTCGGCGCTTAACGATACGCTTGTCAAGCTTCATGTTGGGGATACCATACATGAGCAGACCTCCCAGACGGTCAGCACGCTCGTAGACAGTGACGAGGTGACCAGCTCGGTTGAGCTGATCAGCAGCGGCCAGACCGGCGGGACCAGAGCCAATGATGGCAACAGTCTTGCCAGTGCGGACCTTGGGGGGGTTAGGAACCATCCAGCCCATCTCGAAGCCTCGGTCGATGATGGCGCACTCGATCGACTTGATGCCGACAGGGTCCTCGTTGATGCCCAGGACGCAAGCACCCTCGCAAGGAGCGGGGCACACACGACCAGTGAACTCGGGGAAGTTGTTGGTCATCAGCAGACGGTTAAGGGCATCCTTCCACTGGTTCTGGAACACCAATTCGTTCCATTTGGGGATAATGTTGGAGATGGGGCAACCAGTATCGGACTGACAGAAAGGAACACCACAGTCCATGCATCGGGCAGACTGATACTTAAGCTCATCCTCATCCAGACGAGAGCTAAGCTCGGCCCAGTCCTTGAGACGAGAGGTCACAGGTCGGTACTTCTCAGCGCGGCGCTTGTACTTCATGAAACCCTTAGTCTTGTCGAGCACAAGGGCGCGCTTCTTCTCGGCGGCGTTGTCGCCAACAGCCTCCTCGAGATCCTGGAGCTTGGCGGCCTTGTCAGCCTTCTTGGTGTGAACACCAGAGACGACGGGCAGGTTGTACTCGGCACGCTTGGCCTCTGCCGCCTTGGCAGCCTCCTCCTCGAGAACACGCTTGTAGTCGACGGGAAGGACCTTGATGAAGCGGGGCAGAGCACGGTTGAAGTCAACCAGGATGCGGGCCGCACGCTCGGATCCGGTGTAGTGGTGGTGGTCCTCAATGAGACCGCGAACGAAGGCAATCTCAGTGGCGTCCTCGATGGGGCCGGCCTCAACCATCTCGTCGTTGAGCTTGGACAAGAAGTCGCCGTGGACATCCAAGATGTAGGCGATACCACCAGACATACCAGCCGCAAAGTTGCGACCAGTAGATCCAAGAATGACAACGCGTCCACCAGTCATGTACTCACAGCCGTGGTCACCAACACCCTCGACAACCGCGGTGGCACCCGAGTTTCGGACAGCAAATCGCTCAGCCGCAACACCGCGGAAGAAGCAAGTACCAGTGGTAGCACCGTACAAGCAAGTGTTTCCGATAAGGATGTTCTCCTCGGCCTTGAAGACGGCAGAGCGAGGAGGGTAGATGATCAGGCGACCACCCGACAAACCCTTGCCGACATAGTCGTTGGCATCACCCTCCAGCTCAAGTGTGACACCAGGGGCGAGGAAAGCACCGAAGGACTGACCGGCAGAGCCCTTGATATTAACATGGACAGTGTCCAGAGGCAGACCAGCCTCTCCATAACGCTTGGAGATGTGGTAGGAGAGGGAGGTACCCATCGCTCGGTCAGTGTTGACAATGTCACACTCGATTCTCGAGGGCAGACCCTTGTCGAGGGTCAACTCGGCCTCGGAAATCAGCTTGTTGTCGAGTCGGACGTAGAGCTTGTGGTCCTGCTTTCGGACGTTGAAGGTGGCGACACCAGGTCGGAGCTTGTGGGCTGGGGTCAGAAGGAGAGACAGGTCAATGTTGGCCGTCTTGTTGGTTCGCAGGTCATCGCGCATCTTGAGGACTTCGACGTGGCCAACCATCTCGTTGATGGTGCGGAAACCAAGCTGGGCCATGATGGCTCGGAGCTCGTTGGCGACATAGTAGAAGAAGTTGATGACATGCTCAGGGGTACCCTTGAACTTCTTGCGCAACTCGGGGTCCTGAGTGGCAATACCAACAGGGCAAGTGTTCAAATGGCACTTTCGCATAAAGACACATCCCATGGCGATGAGAGGAGCTGTGGCGAAGCCCCATTCCTCAGCACCAAGCAGACAGGCGAGGGCGACATCGCGACCAGTCTTCAGCTGACCATCAGTCTGCACAACCACACGACCACGGAGATCGTTGAGGACCAGAGTCTGATGAGTCTCAGCCAGACCCAGCTCCCAGGGCAGACCGGCGTACTTGATACCAGTCCATCGGGAAGCACCAGTACCACCGTCGTGGCCAGAAATCAGGATGTGATCGGCCTTGGCCTTGGCGACACCGGAGGCGACGATACCGACACCAACCTCGGAAACGAGCTTGACGGAGACTCGGGATCGAGGGCTGGAGCACTTCAGATCGTAGATCAGCTGCTTCAGATCCTCAATCGAGTAAATGTCGTGGTGAGGAGGAGGCGAAATGAGACCGACACCAGGAGTAGAGTGACGAGTGCGAGCAATCGACTTGGAGACCTTGTGGCCGGGAAGCTCACCACCCTCACCGGGCTTGGCACCCTGAGCCATCTTGATCTGAAGCTCGTCAGAGTCAGCCAGGTAGGCAGAGGTGACACCGAAACGACCGGAGGCGACCTGCTTGATGGCAGAGCGCATAGTGTCACCGTTGGGAAGACGCTGAGATCGCTCAGGATCCTCGCCACCCTCACCAGTGTTGGACTTGCCACCAAGTCGGTTCATGGCGACAGCAAGGGTAGAGTGAGACTCCATAGAGATGGAACCATAAGACATGGCACCAGTGCAGAAGCGGCGGACAATGTCGGTCCAGGGCTCAACCTGGTCAATGGGGACGGGGGTGCAGTCCTCAAACTTGAAGTCAAGGAGACCTCGGAGAGTACAGTTCTTGATCTGCTCATACTCGGAGCGGGAGTAGGCCTCGTAGGACTTGTCGTTCTTGGTTCGAACGGCGTCCTGGATGTTGGCAATCGAGGTAGGGTCGTTGACGTGAGGCTCACCGCCATCACGCCAGTGGTACTCGCCGGACTCAGGGAGGCCAGTAGGTCCAACGGTGGATCGCGAGGGGAAGCCACGTTCGTGGAATCGGAAGGCATCTTCAGCAATGAGCTCGAAGGTCAGGCCCTGGATACGGGAAGCAGTGCCCTTGAAGCATCGCTCAACAACGGACTCGTCGAGACCAAGGGCCTCGAAGATCTGGGCACCCTTGTAAGAAGCAAGAGTCGAGATACCCATCTTACTCATGACCTTGAGGATACCGCCGTCGCACGAGTGCTTGTAGTTTCGGATGAGGGCATCGTCGCTAAGCTTCTTCTTGATAAGACCCTCACGGTTCAACTTGAGGATACACTCCATAGCAAGGTAAGGGTTGATGGCGTCGGCACCATAACCGAGGAGAACACACATGTGGTGGACCTCACGAGCCTCGGCAGTCTCAACAACCAGGGCAGCCATGGATCGCCACTTGTTGCTGACCAGGTGGTGGTGGACCATGGCAGAAGCCAGAACAGCAGAGACCGGAACGCGGTCAGGGGAAGTGTTACGGTCAGAGAGAACAATGACACGGTCTCGGGCCTCGATGGCAGCAGTAGCCTCTTCGCAAATCTTGTCGAGGTGGCTGATGTAGCCCTGGACACCCTGGTTCTTGGGGAATGTCAGGTCAATAGTCTTGACAGTCCAGTCAGAGTAGGTGGAGGACATGTTGTTGATGGCATTGAACTCCGGGATGGAGAGAATGGGGCTGGGAAGCAGTAGACGGCCGCACTGGGAGGGGTCCATCTCCAGCAGGTTACCCTGAGGGCCAACATAGCACTCCAGAGACATGACAATGGACTCTCGGATGGGGTCAATGGGAGGGTTGGTGACCTGGGCAAAGAGCTGTCGGAAGTAGTCATAGAGCAGACGAGGAGCCTGGGTCAGGCAAGCCAGAGGGGCATCGTTACCCATGGAACCAAGGGCTTCCTTCTCATCGGCGGCCATGGGGGCAAGCAGCAAGCTAACCTGCTCGTGAGTATATCCATAGGAGAGCAGAAGGGGATCAGCCTGGAGAGTCTTGTCGTCCAACTTGGGCGCAAGGTCCATAGCCTGCTCCAGGGTCTCGAGGACCTTGGGCATGGTAATCAATTCCCTATCAAGCCACGCTCGGAAGTCGTGTCTGCTAGCAACAGCCTCCTTCAACTCCTTGTCGTCAATGATACGGCCAGCCTGAGTATCAACCAGCAACATGCGACCAGGTTGAAGACGGCCCTTCTGGATGACAGTCTCAGGCTCGACGGGGATGGTACCGACTTCGGAAGCACAGATGATACGGTCATCGTCCATGACGTAGAAACGGCAAGGTCGAAGACCATTTCGGTCCAGGTTAGCACCACAGTATCGGCCATCAGCAAAGGTGAACAGAGCGGGACCATCCCAAGGCTCCATCTGACAGGCAGCCCATTCGTAGAATGCAGCCTTCTTGGGGTCCATGTGCTGGTTGCCCTGCCAAGCCTCGGGAACCATGAGCATGACAGCCTCGGGCAGAGAGAGGACTCCGTTGATGGTCAGAAGCTCAAGAACGTTGTCAAAAGCAGCAGAGTCAGAGCCACCGTCCTCGACGACGGGGTACATCTGCTCAAGCTCCTCCTTGAAGATATCAGACTGCATGACACCCTCACGGGCACGCATCCAGTTCTTGTTACCTCGCAGAGTGTTGATTTCACCATTGTGGGCAGCCCATCGCAGAGGCTGAGCACGATCCCAAGATGGGAAGGTGTTTGTGGAGAAACGAGAGTGCACCAAGGCAAAGTGCGCCTCGTAGTCGGCGTTGACAAGATCGTGGTAGTAAGAGTAGACCTGTACGGGAGCAAGCTGACCCTTGTAAACAATGTTCTTGTTGGAAAGGGAGCAGATGTAGAACCAGTTGTGCAATCCAATGCTCTGAGTAGCACGCTTGCGGAGGATGTACAGCTGGCGCTCGAAGAGGCGATCGTCGAACTGCTCAGGATCAGTCATCTCCGGAGCAACGCCAGCACCATAGGCGGAGGCAAGGACGACAAAGGGCTGAGCGATGATGGGCTCGCGAGACTTGGCAGCGGGACCCAGAAGAGTAGAGTCAACGGGGGGCCGTCGCCATCCCAGGACTCGAAGACCCAACGACTCGGCAACATCTTCCAGCTGCCTCTTGGACTCCTCAAGAGTCTCCTCGTCGGGCTTGAAGAACAGGTTTCCCACGGCATACTGGCCCAGAGGAGGCAGCTTAATGTCCTCCTCCTTCTCAAAGTTCTTGATAAAGAACCGGTGGGGAATGGATGTCATGACACCAGCACCGTCACCATCTCGAGCATCGGAACCCACAGCACCGCGGTGGGTCATGTTGCAGAGCAGGTTTCGGGCTTCAAGAGGTCAGTCTCGTGCAACAACACCAGGGACAAAGAACTCACCATCGCTGACAATCTTGTGGCTAGGCTTGCCCTTGATGTGGCAAGCAAAGCCGACACCACAGGCATCCTTCTCGAGAGAAGGGTCGTACAGACCCTGCTTCACCGGCAAAGCACCAGCCCACGAGTCATTGTTATCAGTCTGATACTCATAGGGGATGTATGGTTGTTGCTCGGATTCGATATGGATCTGTCGGTCGTCGAATTCCTCGTTTAGGCCCATGCTAGGCGAGGGTATCGACCGGGTCTAGGTGGGGTTGGTGGGGGTGTTTGGTGGGGTGGAGGATCGCGGGGTTCCTCGGTGGAAGAGCAGCAGTAGCGACTCTAGCGGAGATCTGGAATTTGAAATTAGCATGGGTAAGGGGACAGGATGAATACGACAGGTAGAATGGATTATGCAGTGAGATCCAGTGGTCGGACAATAAAAATCCAAGGTTATTCCTCCAGGCTGCCAATCCCCACAAACTGTGCCGAGGTTGGTGCGAGATGGATCCTTCATTGATTCCCATTCCGGCTTCGGGAGTGGCGCTGATAAGGGTATCTTGCGATAAACTCAATCCGTCAACCACACAATGTGGCCATGTTGCCCCGCTAAACAACGCGAGTGGCTCCCACCACACTGACTCTGTGCCGCACCATGAGTCGTCGGTGAGCTGATTCCGTTGCGGACATTGCTCCCGAGCGCACATCATAGCAACAACTATCCACTCCAAGACAAGACGATGCGGTGCCGAAAGAGGTTCACGCAGCCGCATCAGCCAAGCTTTTACAGCTGTCTCGTTTGGGCCATCGACCCACAGAGTGGCCAAGTCGGTGGTCCTCTCGGTGGTCTCCCGGGCGGGCCCCCTTGCCCCGGTGTGCAGAGTGGGATGTTGTAGGGCGACACAGCCAATAATTGGCCTCGCAATGCCAACAATGCATGCGGCTAAGACAAGGGGCCCCTAGGAGGCGCCTGGGGAGGACGTCACCTCGGCGATGCCACAACTGGCCGAACATGGGAAGAAGCGCCACGCCAGTCAGAGAAGCCGCGAAACCGGAGAGATGGTTGTTGCATTGGCTCCGCTACAAGAGTCGTTGTTTCTTATCGGTTGTGAACGCGGCATGTGATTTCGGGGCTGTCGCCAATTGAGGTCGTGTTGTTTTCTCATGGCAGCGATGGTCCGTTTGTCGATTCTCCATGAATCCAAGTCGGAGGCACGGGGAATGTCGTCCATAGTCGTAGGAGAGAAGGCGGGGTATCCAAACAAGGTGCTGAAGCAATGGGGGATGCAATGAGGGCAGCGTTCAGCACACAACTTACCAGGGATGGTTGGTCCTCTTTACCAGAGTAGGGCAGTAAAGCGAAAGGGTATCAAAAGGCGACTGGCTTGCAGTGGCAGGATAGGCACGTTGGATACTAGGGAAGGGCGAACGCGAGAGGACAGAGCAGAGAGGTAGGAGGAAGAGGGAGAGCGAGAGGGAAGAAAAGTTGGAGGGGAAGGGCAACGGGTCTGCTTTTATGGAAGGAGGAGAGTTGTGGGAGATGGATGGGGAGCGACCTGAGGGTGGGAGAATGGGAATAGATGTCCGGAGCCGTCACCAATGCTAAAGCAGTGCCAACTCGGTCTCTCGGCAGCTCAGAGCAAGCCCAACTCGAGTCACAGCTCGTCCAGTACTGGCAGTTTGCTGGGGGGGTCTGCCCGGTTCGAGTCAATCGACTGGGTCCAGCTAGGTCCAAAGCAAGCAGCTTGATCCAAGCCCCACGAAAAGAAAATGGGCGAGCAAAGAAAAAAAAAATCCAATGGAGCGGCTACGGCGTGCGTAGATGGTTCAGGCTAGGTACCGGGGGGGAGGGGTGTGTGGTGGGGTAGCTGGGATTTCGGCCTAGCCTGTCGCGGTTTCCTGGGGGTCTCGGGTAGCTGGGGTTGCGGCCTACCCTGTGCCTGATCCGGCCTGCCGTCGAGCTGAGCCGTGGAGGTCTAGGGTGAGTGAAAAAGCTGCCTACCCTGGAGCCGCGCACAAAATCGACTCTCCTGCCTTCCACAGCCGTCGTAC